>CABHPH010162255.1:0-33762 GCA_902168325.1 Peromyscus nudipes | reverse complement strand
AGCACAAACAAAATATCACACAAAAACCCGTTTTTTTTTTTTTTTTTAAGATTTATTTATTTACTTTATGTATATGAGTGCTCTATCTGCATGTACAACTTTATTACAGAAGAGGGCATCAGATCCCACTATAGATGGTGGTGAGCCACCATGTGGTGGCTGGGAATTGAACTCAGGACCTCTGGAAGAGCCGACAGTGTTCTTAACTGCTGAGCCATCTCTCCAGCCCCGAACCCATAGTTCTTTATTAAACTTTTAAACACAGATGGCAGCTTGCATTTTGATCTTGCCTAATTCATGAATTCAGAAGGAGGAAACATAATAGCAGGTCCTTTGAGCACCTGACACTATCTTAAATGCTTTATGTGTATTAACTCTCATCATCCTTAGAAAAGCCCTGTGAGGTAGATGCTTGCATTACTGCTTTCCTATTTCTTTTTTTAAAATGTATTTATTATGTATATAGTGTTCTACCTACATGTCAGAAGAAGGCACAAGATCAAATTATAGATGGTTGTGAGCTACCATATGGTTGCTGGGAATTGAACTCAGGACCTCTGAAAGAGCAGCCAGTGCTCTTAACCTCTGAGCCATCTCTCCAGCCCCCGGCTTTTATATTTCAACGGAAGAAACTGAGGCATAGAAAGTCTCAGAGTTCTTCAGGCCATATAGTTAAGTGACAGGGATCAGGTTTGAATACAGGCCATGTGATTCCTTGTTACAGCCATCCTGGGGAGAATCTTTGAATTCTGGTCTCAAGAACTGTGGTGTCTGTGGGCCTTTCCACCTCTGCAGCCTGAGAGCCAGTTTACAGGGGAGCTGGCCTTGATCTGGTTGATTAATATCCTCCTTATTCAAGAGTAATTGCTCCCATATTGTAATTGGCATTCATAGGCTCAGCTTGTTTTTAGAGCAAGTTATTGATCACAAAACAATACTAGAGGGTCTTTAATTTCATAATTATTTCTGTAGGTTCCTGTTGAATGTGGTAATTTATTTACTTATTTATTTGACAGAATCTCACTATGCAGCCCTGACTGGCCTGCAACTCACTATGTAGACCAGCAGGCTGACCTCATAGAGACCCTTCTGTCTCTGCTTTTTGAGTACTGGGATTAAAAGTGTGTGCCACCACAAATTTGGAAAGAAAGTAACCTTTGAATGGAAGATAGGTAGACTTGGTAGGTGGTATAGTTTTCATAAAGTAGAAAAAGCTAGTAGAATCCAAACTTGACTTGCTATAGAAGAGACTGAATAAAGATGCTTTGGTAAGAGTGGTGCAAACTTGGGAGGGTTGCACGCTTGATCATTTTATCTTGTTTACCAACTGTTTTCTGTAACATTTATGACCCATCTTGAGGATTGCTCCTGGGGGGATAGAAATTAGTGGTAAACAACTGTAGTTTGAGGCAGTCCTGATGGCACAGGTTTGTTATCCTGCTACTCGGGAGGCTGAGGCAGGAGGATGGCAAGTTCAAAGCCTCTCTGAACTAGAGTGAGTTTAAATCAGCCTGGGTAACTTGTTGAAGCCTGTCTCAGAATACAGGCCACTTGCCAAGTATGCACATGGTCCTAAGTTAGGTCTTTATTTATAAAAGAAATAAAATCAAAAAATAAAACAACCCCCCAAATAAACAAACAAGGTAGTCCAGTGATGTCTGTGAAAGACTTGTGATTTTTTTTCCCTTCATCGTTAGGCTTTGACTGGTATCAGAGTTTTATTGTGTATGTTACATATGTGTGTGAGAGTATCTTGGGTTTTCTTTTTCTTTTCTTTTTGGTTTTTCAAGACAGGGTTTCTCTTGTAGAGCCCTGGCTGTTCTGGAACTCTTTGAACTCAAAGAGATCCACCTGCCTCTGCTAGGATTAAAGGTGTGCTACCATACTGCCTGGCTTTATTTTGGGTTTTCTGTGTACATTTAATTAAAAGGCAGATAGGACCTGCCTTGGTAAAAAGTAGTGTTAAGAGAATGGATAAAAAGGACAGGTCAATGTATTAAGAGTTTCTTTACCAAAAAAGAAAAAAAAAAGAAAAAGAAAGAAAAAAAGAAAAAGAAAGAAAAGACTAATTATTTGAAAAATTTTTTTTAATGGATTAGCTTTCTAAAACTCTTGTTCTTTTTTTTACAAGTCAGTATCATTTTCAATTTATCTTTCTCACGTTTTTATATTTCAGGAGACCAGCCTTGAGTTGAAATGCTCTCAATCCAGATTTAAGACAAGCAAACTTTCCTCTCAAAAGCTGACAAGAACTTCCCGGGCTGCTCACAATATTGTGAAGAGAATCCGGGTGACCAAGACTTTCACCCAGCTTTCTGAAGAAATCCAAATGGCAGTCGTGTGGTGCCGGAGCAAAAAGCTCAAGGCCCAGGCCACCTATCTGGGCAGCAAACTTCTTAAGAGTAACAGGCTTAGACATGTGGAAGCTCAGGGTTATAGGTAATTATGTTAGAAAAGTTCTTTCTCTTTTTGGTAAGAAAGTGTACAGATATGCATTACCTCCTTTGTTTAAAATGGGATGGCTAGCAGCCCCCAGGGTGCTAACATAGGACCTACTCAGTACAGTTTCACGTGTTGCTCATGGTGTGTGGGCAGTTAGGAGGAAGAAAGTAAACGAACAGTTCGCTGGACTTACTGATTTATACCTCATCATTCTGGCTGGTTCATTCAGAAAGCATTAAGATTGCCTGTGGCCTTCAAAGCATGCAACAGTCTTAGTTCTCGGGAGCTCATGTTCTAGAGGGAGGTACCCTTCTGTGGACAGCATCAACACAGCTGGGTGAGGCCCACACAGGCTGCAGGGGTTAGGGTCAGGTTTGATGCTTACAGCAGCTGGATGTTCACATATTGGTGTGTTCAGTTTATCATGCTTCTTACATCAAAGAACAGTTTAGTAGTGAGGAAACAAATCATAATGGTGAACGGTTAGCAAGAGGGGTAGCAAACTCAGGTTTATTGGTTAAACTGTTAGCCTCTACTTCCCAAAATATAGTGACCACATTGTCCTGTTGCTGTTTAATTAGTACATTTTTTTCCTGTAGTACATTTTGTAAAACATTTAATGTCCACAGTGCTCTGGAAGGTGGCATTCTCATTCCCATTTCATACATAAAGAGATGGTTTTGCTCAGGTACTGGAACTGGACATCTAGAACTCAGCTCGGTTCCTGATTCTTTTTTTTGTTTGTTTCAATTCAGAGATGCACCCACTTTTTACATAGTGAAAAGCTACTGCTTATGGTCATGAATTGCTTATTACACAGGGTTTCCTCAAATGAGGATGATGATTATTTTTTTTTTAAGAATGAAGGGAATTGGGTAAGGCACATAGTCTTTACCAACAGTGAGTAGTTTACCAAGGCCAGAATAAGCCATAAGGTAGTGAAGCGATTGCCTAGACTCATCAGCTGAGTTCTGCTGCAGACTTGAAGGGGGTACAGTACACCTCACACTTCGGGTAGCTCACAGCTGTCAGTTTGTCTCCGCCAGAAGCCCCCTCTTCACTTTATTCCTTTCCTCTTCTCATTTCCTGCCACAACATGGACTTAGCTAGGAATGGATTCTGACTGCAGCACTTTCCATTCGTGATATTTTGCAATTTCCACCTGTTTACCCTGGGAACAGATTATCAGCATGAGGGAAAGGCTGTGGCTCCCAAGTGTGGAAGTGTCTCACCATTTGTGACCTTGCTGGGCAGTTATGGGAGTTACTTTGAGGGCAAAATGGAGGCACATTTGCCTGCATCCTGAATCAGGGAATCGGGCTCTGAAAAACACACTCTTAGGTTGGATCTCCCATTTCCTTACTTTGTATGTTTGAGGTTATACATACACACAGGCACAGGACTTAGAACAAACGGTACTTTTTATAACTGTACTGTACTTCTGTTGGAAACTAGTGGAGAAGTTAAAAGTGCTTGAGAACTTTGTAGCATCATAGTAAGTTGAGTTTTTTCTCTTCTGTCCTTTAGTTTACCAAAGAAGCTACAGTGCATGAAAACATCTCTTTGCAACTGCCTTCTTCGAGGCTCCATTGTCAGCACTTCAAAGTGTTCTTCCAGACAAAGATCAAAGCATAAAGTTTTATCGAGACAAAGGAAACCGCAGAGAAAGTTGCAGTCAACTCTTTTAAAGGAAACCCAGCAGGTCCCTGAAGGGACTCTGAAGAGCACGAGGGGCACCAGTGCTAAGTGGAGCCGCTCAGATGGGACAGTTCCGAGGACAGATGTCTGTTCTAACAGAAAGCAGGTCTTGAGGAGACTTTCAAAGCCTGTCCTAAAAGCAAAGGAGACGGGGATCCACAGGAATCCCACAGCAGGCAGTGGAAATGAAGCTAGTTTGTGGACAAAGAGACAAACACACACATACAGTGTGCCAGAAGCTGCTAAAGAGGCAGATGACATTGATGATATTTTTGCTTTGATGGGAGTGTAGATGTGGGTATGTGAAACTGTGAGCAGTTGACAAGCTGGTTCGGGGTTCTGCTGTTTTAAGTGGCACTGCTGAGAGCTGGAAACTGCTTGGGCCAGGAGCTGCTTCTGTGCAACATTCCACAGGAGTGCCCGCCAGTTCAATAAACGTTTACAGCAGCAGCTCTGTCAGATCCTCAGTTACTGTTTACTTGGCTCTGACTGTGGAGGGTGTGAAATATGATGAAGTGTCACTGTCTGCCCCTGAGTAACACCTGCCTTTTTGACTGAAGCAAGTAGGTTTCAGGTTTCTGAAAATTAGATGTTTATGATTTACTGGGGAGTTAAGATCATCCCAAGTTCACAAAATCTTATGTATCTGAGGGTAAACGGAGCAAGTTTGGAGAGCAGCAAGGAAGCACCATAAAGGCTTGTGTGTATGTGTGCATGCACGCACGCATGTGTACATGTGCGTTGACATCAGAGGATAACTTGTGAGAGTTGGTTCTTTCCATCTGTAGGTCCCAGGGTGGAGTTCAGATTGTCAGGCTTAGCATATGTTTACTCTCTGGGCCATCTCACCTGCCCAGGTTCTCCTCTTGAATACAATGTGTATGTATGCCAGTCTAAGATGAATTATCAAAAGATTTGCCATTACTTGAATGGTTAAAACTATTGAATCTTCATTTTATCACTGTAACTCTTAAGAGGGTATATTACAAGGCTTTTGGAGTTTTCTTGTTTCTGTGGAATGCAGCTAAGAAGTAGGTGAGTGTATGCAAGAAATTTCATAAATTTGTAACCTGGGATCAATGCCATCACCTGACTTTTGACATACCTGTACAACTGCTCCCGGAAATGGTGGTTATGGAGAATCCACTTGGTCCTCCAGGCCAGAAAGAGGGAGCTTCTTAGGAAAAAAGGAGTCTTTCCCTTGCCCTCTCTAGTGACCAGCTGTCCAATGACAGCACAAGCTTGGGCACAGCTGGACACTTGCTTCAAAGGCCCGAGGGTGCGAATGGTGGGTTGTGTGTCTGGACTTTCCATACTCACTTCAACTAGAGTACAACTGCTTTCTGCTCTCAAACACTGACCACAAACATGAGGCTCAAAAAAGTTACAAGTTTGGAATAGTTCTGATTTTGAACTCTTGGATATGGGACACTCTACTATTAAACTCTGCAAATATTCCTAAATTCTGTAATCTGAAATACTTCCAGTTCTTAGCATCTCAGATACGGGTTGAAAGGAGCATTAGGCGTTCCAGTCGTTTTTAAGTGCAGTGTATGAGAACTCTTGTCTTTTCAAATCCTCTGACACTACTGTGTCAACCAGTGTTGAGTAGGGCTGGACCTTGCCTTCTGCTCTGGGGACCTGTCCTGGCTTCTAGGCTTTTTAAGATGTGTGATCTGTGTATGTAGCGTATGTGTGTATATATGTGTGAGTGTGAACCTCTGGGCTTATACAAGCTACAGGAATTGCTTGGCACTTAGGTATGTGCACCTGGGAAGAGTATACCTGCTTCATCCTCTGGTCTCAAAGAAAACCCAAGGTTTTGTGTTTGGGCGGGAATGGAACCTAGTGCGTCATCTATGCTAGGCCATGGCTTTACCACTCAACTACATTCTCTTGCACTACAGGTCCATGTCTTGAGGCTGCTCACAAAGTCCCTCAACACCAAGCACCAGTGTCCTGGTGGCCGGGCATGCTGGGCAAGCTTTCCTCCTACTTCACCACTTCTGATCTCTTCATCACCTCACAAGAATGCTACCACGGGAAGCTTTGATAGCTCTGCTTCTGGCACAAGGATGCCTTTGAATTAATTCTTCTGACACCTATGTTTTGCTTTGTGAATTTTTTTTATTTAATATTTTTATTTTAAAATTAACTTAATTTCACATATCAACCACGGATTCCCCCACCTCCCTCCTCCCATCCCCCAGCCCTTCCCCCCCATCCACCTCCCATTCCCACCTCCTCCAAGGCAAGGTCTCCCCTGGGGAGTCAGCCCAGACTGGTAGATTCAGTTGAGGCAGGTCCAGTCCCCTCCTCCCTACACCAAGGCTAAGCAAAGTGTCCCAGCATGGCCCTAGGTTCCAAAAAGCCAGCCTATGCACAAAGGACCGGTCCCGGCTCTACTGCCTGGGGGCCTCCCAAACAGTTCAAGCTAATCAACTGTCTCACTTATCCAGAGGGCCTGCTCCAGTTCAATGGGGGCTCCTCAGCCATTAAAAAAATTTTTTTTTGGCTTTAAATACTGCTAATTAGGATAAAATAGACTATCAATTATAAAGCAACTGAAAACATTTACCATTGAGTTTTTAAAAAGGCACAAAGTTGTACAGCCTTACCGCAGCTGTGACCTCTTGAGAGCAGCCTCACTTTGAAACACTAAGATACTGCATGAAGAGTTGATCTCTCTAAGACGTCTGCTCCTGTGAGCTGCAGGGCAAAGCCCGTCTTCCTGTTCTAACTCTGCAGTACAGTGATTCTAAGCTGTCCCCCGACTGTGAATCCACCTCCTCTCTTAAAGCTAGGTCCTCTTACCTCTGCTACTTGTTTCAGGGTGGGAGGCTTTTCGTGAAAAAGCCTATGAGTTGTGCTGTGTCCTTTGGTTGAGTTGCGCTTGCAAACGTACAGCTGTCATCCACATAACTTGTTAGCTTTCAAAGCTAAGGTGCTGATAGCCACCAACGAGGTGAACAAACACCAGGTGATTTTCCCAAGGACCAAGTAATAACACACACTAGAAGGAGAACCTGAATCCTGGATTCTGATCATCAATCCTGTGTTCACCCAAAGGGCAGTGAACAATTCTACAAGACTGGTGTTTCCATAAACTGGCAAATTTTGAGAATTTTTTTCATATTCAAATAAAGACTAGAGGAAGAATTATAAGCATATATGAGGTCCTTTACTTTTCTACTTACCTATGCATGCTTTACAGAAAGGCACCCCCACCTTACCTGGTTCACATTTATAACATTAAAGACGGTAGACACTTTTTATAAGATAAAAAAATTAATTATAACAAACCTCTCCACATAGTAGTAACAGAGTCTCACTTCATGTATTTCTATATGCTCTTGGACTTGTCAGTTTGTTAAAATAGAAAAAGCAGCTAGCATCTGTCCTAATGAACATGATTTAATTATAACCCTCACCCCCAACAAATTCATTTTTGCTTCAGGATGATGCAAGTTTTAAGCTTGCTGATTCTCCTGCAAGTTGAGATGCACAATATTTAAAACAATATTGGAATTCTTCGAGATGTTTAACTCCAGTTGACATGAAGAACGCTGAAACTTCATCTACCCTGGGAGTGTTTACTTAAGACTTCCTGTCACATCTGCTATAAAGCATTTCAACAGATGGACTCCAGAATAGGTCACTGCACTGGGAAAAGAGAAGAAAACTGAATTTGTCCCCTTATAACAGAACTGAATTCATGTTATGCAAAGTTGTTTTTTCTCTAAACCAACTCTTATGGTGCCATGTTAGTGCAATGCCTTTTAGTCTGTCCTATCTGCCCTCTCTCTCGTCGGTTTCAGGCAGTATTCTGCACTATCTAAAACAGACCCACTCATCTATGCTGATGATCCACAGCATCTGATCCAGTTCTTTCAGGATTCTAAACATTTTACCACACCTTCCGTTTTGCTTTCTCTTCTCCAGAGTAAGTCCTGATATAATTTGGTCTTTTTGTGATAAAAATTCAGACATTTTGAAGTATTTTGAGGTTAAAATAATCATCACCACACGGTGTGACTTTGATGCCTGTCTCCATCCACACAGAAGTGGACAACTGTGGTCTCTCAGGCCTGAACATCCTCTGGTTTTATAAAAGGTGGAAACTTCCCCGTGGTGCTGCCAGCTCTGTTAATGTGGACAGCAGTTTGGATTTTCTGGCTAAAACTACCAGGCCCAAAACAGCCTTCTGATGGCTTTTACAACTGAACTAAGCATGTATAATTTAAAGGAGAGATATAAGTTTGATGGTTTACACACTAACTGGCACTCTGCATTAATGTGCAATGTTTCTGTTAACTCACAATTCTGTCCCCAGAGTCAGTTCTCATCTGCTTGGAATTTTACTACACAAAAGTACAGAAGCAATTAGACTATGTCTACTCACCTACTTTTCCTGTATCATTTATAAAATAGACCATTCGTAATATTAATCTATACGGACATTTCACATCTATACTTTTCTATCATGTTGGGGCAGAGTTCATGCACAAAGATTATCACTTAATTTTTGTCTATAGGTTCAAAGCCAAATCTTTCCAAACTAAGTGTCTTTACCTTTCTCTTAAGACAGCAGTTCTCAACCTGTGGGTCTTGACCCCTTTGACAAACCTCTATCTCCAAAAATATTCACATTATAATTTACAACAGAAGCAAAATTACAGTTATGAAGTAGCAATGAAAATAATTTTATGGTTGGGGGTCACCACAACATGAACTGTATTAAAGGGCCGCAGCATTAGGAAGGTTGAGAGCCACTGTCTTAAGAGAATATAGGAAGAAAATAAAATAAAACCTGACTTATTTACAGCACTCAATTGTGAATAGGCCAAATTCCCTCTGAAGGAATGCCTGGAGCTTTAACAAGCAAGTGAGCAGGTATATACAAGTCTACCAAGGTTTGAGAGCCATGAGCACATTCCTATGAATGACTGCCGGGTTAAGGTGATGGTGAATTTCTTTCGGGACAATAGGCTTCCATGTCTCAATTCTGAGTGCTGGGTGGCTTTCTGCAGGGCTTTGGTTACATGTGGTAACTATGTGTGTCAGGGTCATGTAGCAGAGAAAGCTGTCATGTCTAAAAAAGCAAATGCCTTTATAAAACACCAGGAATCCAATAATGTGACTCTTAAGCCTAACCCTGCCACTGATGACTGGCAAGAAATGAAATTATGCATTTAAAGTGTATATATCAATCACAACACATGATCCTTCTAGTGACATTTACCAGTGAGAAAATGGACTCAGAAAAAAATGAAACAAGTTGCTTTAAAACCGGTAGCCTCTAACAGAAACCCACATGTTATCTGACCATAAGGCCCATGCCCTCCCATTTCAGCAGATCCTCTGTAACCCATTTCTCACTTTAACCTTCTGTGTGAAACAGGCATGTTTACTCTGGAGATCAATGCAGCGTGCTGTATGTGCAGCACCTCCTCCCAACTCATCTGTTTTTATATAGCTTTAGTTAACGTCAAGCCACACTCTGACAGGACACGTTTTTGGGATATAGTATATATATACAAAGTATGGGGCTATTGCCTCATCAGTCCCTTTTTGGGACTCCATAATTCCATTGATGTAGCTCCCAAAATTATTAATTTTCCCTAGTAATATCATGCTATTAGTTCAAACAGCTTATAGTAACTAAAATTGACATTTTTTTCAACATAGGTATATATTAGCCACGATTTGCTAGTTTAACTTTGTGTGCTTTTTAAACCCATTTTATTTCTTCCTAAACAGTTAAAGTAATTGGCTGTTTTCTATGACAACGCTGAGGGCTCTGGAGGAATTACGACGTTAGTCCCACCTCTAGGATTTCCACTGCACTTGTGGGATGAAGGCAAAGGAACAGGACAG
Organism: Peromyscus nudipes; assembly: GCA_902168325.1. Taxonomy (NCBI): domain Eukaryota; kingdom Metazoa; phylum Chordata; class Mammalia; order Rodentia; family Cricetidae; genus Peromyscus; species Peromyscus nudipes. The sequence continues at coordinate 23,745 of CABHPH010162255.1, read as the reverse complement.
ATCTGAATGTAGGTGAACGAGAAGAGCATTTTGGAGGCGGTGGATCCCGAAAGGCACATCATAATCTCAATTTCCATCTGCTCTAGACTGACCCGACTAATATAGCTAAGGGAACAGTTCCACCTCCATCCAACTGTTACAAGGTTTTTCATTTTCTCACAAATTACCACGGTGCCTCCCACAAGGGCAAGGAAACCAGAGACTGATGCTCCATCTACCTCAGTACACATTACTTACTACTCCCAAGACACACAATAGAAGTAAAAACCCAAGTTTTTCATGAAACCCTATCATAGTGTCCCAAAACTGACCAGCTCAGAAAATACCTATTCTGTTTGTTTACTTTAATTCAAACTTAAAATATTTCTTCTTCTTTATATAGGCCTATTCTATATTAAATTTTTTTTTTCTGGAGCTGAGGATCGAACCCAGGGCCTAAGCGCTCTACCACTGAGCTAAATTCCCAACCCTCTATATTAAATTTTTAAATTATTTTTTTGAGGGAGAGGGTCCTATTATGTAGTCCAGGCCGGTCTTGAACTCAGCTCTACATAGCCTGTCAATTTTTAGGCAAACTGATCTGTTAGGGCCTGAATGAGCTTTTACCACAACATAAGTAGTGCTCATTGAAATTTAGGAGACGGGCTTGTGAGATAGCTCATCAGGTAGATGGGCTTGACTGAAAGCCTGAGGACCAGGGTTCAAGTGGCAGATCCACAAGGTGGCAGACGGGAAAGAAGTCACTCCAAAACGGTGCCCTCTGCCCTCCACAGGCACACCACTGCATGAATGTGCCCCCACACACAATAGATAATTCAGTAAGTAAAAGCTGCTTTGTCAAGTTTTCATTTCTGTCGTGGCCTAGGGCTGAGCCAGGCTGAAGTAGAAAGAGAAGGAAGTACCTACAAGGAAGAGCCAGCATGAAAAAAAAGGGACGGAATAAAGCTAACAGACTGTACTGAGAATGCACAGCTAAACAGTTCCCAAGTGGCACCTCTATCAAGGAACACTGATTTCATAGTAAAGACTTTTCCCCTCTTTCTTTCTTTCCTTTCCTTTTTTTTTTTTTTTGTTGTTGTTTTTTTGTTTTTGTCTTTTTGAGACAGGGTTTCTCTGTGTAACAGTCCTGGCTGTCCTGAAACTTGCTTTGTAGACCAGGCTGGCCTTGAACTCCACAGAGATCTGCCTAGTAAAGCCTTTTAGTATGCAATGTTATTAGAGCAATTTAATTTGACTCTTACCTTATAGGAAACAACTGAGGAAAACAGCCTTGTGTTTGTGTGTTAACGAACTTCTGGATCTGAAGCACTTGTTTTAAAAGATAGCCCTTGGAAGATCTGTCAATTTTTGTTAATATCATCTATAGGAAAATAATTTATTAGAAATAAAATTTATCAATATACTTTTACACATTTTTAACTGGAATTTTTCAGTTTAGTTGAGTTGGTTCATGTGAATTTCTTAATCTCTATCTACTTTCTCATCTATAGAATAAAAACAAGCCATAAATAATTTGCTCTGATGATGAGATGAGCTAAAATATGTCACATATAAAGTGTGCGCTGTGTGTCCGCTACTTAACAATACTTGTAGTACATGATCATAATACCTTGGACTTTATTTAAAGATCAGTGAGAACCACTGAGCCACATTTATAATTGCCGTCAGCTGTTTTATGCGATTAAAATGTATTTTATAGTCTAAGATATTTAAGTGAATATAACTTGGTTGAACCACATAACGGTGCCAATATTTAACAATTTTGGAACCAAAAGTTCAATTTTACATGTAGTACTCTAAAGGAAAAATTAGAAATTGGGTTATTTGTTGGCTATATCTACTATAGGTGTATTCTTGGTGAATCTAGAATGTTACTTATCCAACTACAAAGTAGTGGAGGAAGGTCAAATCATGGGTGATTACAAATCAAGGAAGAAGTGAAATTTCAATCTATCAGGTTTTCTCAGGGAACATTAAACACTCAAACACACATACACTCTTACTTGAAGCTGCTGGTGGTGGGGCTCATCCATGCCAGGCAAGTGGTATTTCACTAAGCTACTCCCCTAGGCTAAAATTTAAAGTCATCTTTTTGTTTGCTCTTTTCCCCCCTTCCTGGGTACTTGGATTATTGCTGATATCTTAATTCCTTTTCCAAAGAAGAAAGTACTCTCTTCAGCTAGAACTGACGGAAATATGTGATTCACAAAGTGGTACCTGGGATACTTAATCAGGACTACCAGTACTTCACAGCCAGTTTGATAATACTGAGTCATTTTTATACTAATTCCTTGATGCATTATAACAGTATCCCTAATACTTCCTAGGACTTCTGCAAATCCCAAGAACTTCACAATCCAAGAATACAACAAAAGTGGCTGCCGAGCTGCATGGCTTTATTCACATGCAACTTCACTGCTTCAGTTTAGTGGTTTCTGACATTCTTTGAAAAGTAAAGTACAGTCACTGAGTTCTTCACTTTCCTTAAAAAGAAACTTTAAAAGTCTATCTGCAAGTATTACAAAGCAAAATGAACATGAACACTGACCTACTGACCTGCATTTTGGTGTAGGTCAATTTTATGCTAGTAGGAAAAAAAAAACCAATGAGATATTCCTAAAATAAATTTTTAGTTATCTTTTTATTTCATGTGCACTAGTGTTTTGCCTGCATGTATGTCTGTGTGAGGGTGTCAGATCCTCGGAAATGGAGTTACAGACAGTTGTGAGCAGTCAAGTGGGTGCTGGGAAATGAACCTGGGTCCCCTGGAAGAACAGCAGGGCTCCCAACAGTGGAGCCATCTCTCCAGCTCAGAAAATAATTTTTTTTAAGAATATAAAAATTCTGTTGTGTGTGCTGTATTGGAATCGTCTCAGTTTTTTTTTGGTGCAGTTTTAGTTACATCTTAGTAAGTACTAGACCATGAGCCGCTGTTCAAGAGCTAGTAACGTGTTTTGGGCACATGTTTGTATTGCCATAAAAAACACCTTGGGAAGGAAAGCATTTCAGAACTCTAGATGGACAGTTTAGGAAACTGACTGTAAAGGTAAAGCTTGTATAGCTCCAATATGTTAAGAGCACACACTGTTCTTTCAGAGGGCCTGAGTTCAGTTTCCAGCACTCCCAGTAGGTGGCTCACAACCTCCTCTAACTTCAGCTTCAGAGAAATCTGCTGCCCTCTGCTGGCCTTCATAGGCATCTGCATACAGGTGACACGCATGTGTATGTGTACACACACGTGTTCTCCCTCTTCCCCCTTCCTCCCTCCCTCTCCATAAATTTAAAAACGTAAAGCTGAAAGAAGGGAAAAAAAAAAAAAAGAACCTATCAGAGAACTTAAAGGCATCTTTGATTTTTTTTTTTTTTGGTGTATATTGTTGTGTGCCTAAGTGTGTGTGTACACATGTGCACATGGGTGTGCCTGCAGAGACCAGAGGAGGGCATGTGTCTATTCTATCACTCTCGCCTTTTTCCTTTGAGCCAGGGCCTCTCACTGAATCTGGAGCTGGGATGGTAGCCAGCAATCATGCGATCCTCTGGTCTTCAAACTCTACAGCGCTAGGGCTATGGGCATGCGTGTGACCACACAGCTTCTCATGTGGGCGCTAAGGACTAGAACTTAGGTCCCCATGCTTGTGTAGCAAGCATTCTTCCCCACGGACCCTCTCCCTAGGGACTCCTCTATCTTCTGAGGAAACACCTGCTCTCTACTAACAAGTACATGTGCATATGCATCCCAACTGTGATTTCTAATTGCCACCCTAAGGCTAAGGAAACACTTACCACGTAAGGCAATGCAAATTCTTCACACATTTCTATGGCAATATTGTCTAACTTTGTAATTCCAACAACACTATCCACTAACAAAAATGTTCTCTTCAAGCTGTAAGAATAGAAAGAAAATAATGGCAATATAAGATATACTCATTCATCTGTCTCTCATCCTAGGAACTTCATCCTGTGGTCCAATAGGACTCAATGCAGTTTATTGTACTTTCAATAACTAAATTTACTAAATACCGATTTATTTCAATAAGAACATATTAACCTGACTGAGTCATGACAGAAAGATAAATGAGACCCCTCCTGTAAGACCTTAAAGTCTAGTGGAAAAAAGAGACAAAAATCAAATTTATTATAATCTTAATATTATTTTAATTTTGTACCTTTTACATGAAAAGCTACAAGAAACATATATATACATGTGTATACACACACACATACACATTTAATTTGTGATGCTGAGATCAAGTCTGGAGCTTTAGCAAGTTAGGCAAGTACTCTATTACTGAGATACATCCCTAGTCTGATTTTTTTTTAATGAATATTTTTTCTTTTCTTTCTTTTTGGTTTCTTTTAAGGTATGCTTTCACTGTGTGGCCCTGGTTATCTTGGAAGTCTCTTTGTAGACCAGGCTAGCCTCAAACTCAGAGATCTGCCTGCCTCTGCCTCTGCCTCTGCTAGGATTAAAGGAATGCACCACCACCGCCTGCTATAATTTCTTTTTATATACTTCAGAAGCCTAACATTATTTTCCTCTAGACTGTGTGATTTTTCAAGAGTTTGGTTTGTTTTAAAAAATGAATGAAACTAACTGTTGAATACTCTTTATAGTTTCACCTTGAGAAAATAAATGAGTTAAGATTTTCTTGAACTACAGGCAGAAACTAAACAGGTGGTGTATACCCTGGTCCTCAATATTGTATTGCAGAGTAATATGATGATAAAATGCACCTACAAATAAGTCATTTGATAAATCTGAAGTATTTGCCATGTGTAGAATACCCTTGATTTAAAAAAGGCTTTGGGACTAAATGTGTAACTACTGTAAGAAAGAAATTTCCTTACTTCGTCCGTTCTTTTAGATAGGTCTCTACCATGTCAACAAAGTCTTCTGGGGCTCTATAGCCATAACCTGGCATGTCCACCAATGTAAAATATTTTCCAACTTTGAAAAAATTCATTTTCTTTGTGTGGCCCTGATAAAGTAAATGGAAAAAAAAAAAAGCTGGCTTAAAATATGTCCTTTATTTCATGACTAGAAATGTTTCTATTCAATCAACAAATATTTATTAAAAGTTGAAGTATAATTATGACTGCAAAGGGAAAAAAGTGAAGATTAGTGGCCACCAGTAATTAAAATTATAATTAAAATCTCTTCAATTTGTCTTTTTTAATAAAGTATGTTTAGCTTAAAAGCTTTACATTTCATATTAAAAAGACAGACAAACTATTTCAGAATCTTTCCCATCTTGCTGTCTGAACGTCACCCAGATTGAAGTTGTACGTCTACCATTAGCCAGTTCTCTGATGAACAAATACAGAGTACTCAGCTGGGTGCTGATCAAATGTTTATCTTATCACACAAGTTCTTAAAACACCATATCCAAGGTTGGACAGTTCTTATCTGCAAACTAGTGGTTCACTAAACCAAGATGTTTTGTATGTGGGTTTTAGTGTCCTCATAGACTTTTTTTTTAAAAGAATGAGCAACACCACAATTATTAGATAAAGTGCAATTAAAACTGATGCAAAGATAAAATATGGCTACTATGCTTTTGTGTTCATGAAACACTTAGGAAAGGAAGACAAACAATTTAAAGCCAATTGTTTGGCTCTTAGAAAAGACACTATCAAAGGAGAGGGTTTTTATAAATGGTGATTAAGTTCCTGGTTACTTATTTGTCCATCTGTTAGAAAGTGTGTTTAGAACTCTATATTCTAGAATGAAAAGAACCAACCTCATCCACTGTCCTCTTATACAAGACTGGAATCCATCCTATCTAGAAGTCCTGGTTTAGCTGGCTTATTTGGTGAGGAAGAAGAGGAGTGAAGATGAAGTGTAAGGAATGGAATCATTAGTGATGAAGCCAGAGAATCTACTACATGGAGTGGGGAGCAAACACCTCATGGTTTCATCAAAGGGTTTAAACTTAAAGAAAGGGGTAGGGAGCATGGAGCATTACAGCTGGTGGAACTGGTGTGCATACAGATGCCAAGGTAAGGGGAACCAGGGGCAAGTTTTGCGGAAAGGCTACTTTAGATACCAGCTGAGTATGCAGCATTGCAAAGGAAGTAGATGGGGGAAATGACAGAAGCCTGTACAGCAGAGTGTCCGTGAAAACAAGAATAGAGTGGCCTCGGGTAAAAGAATAAGCAAGACTGGTATACATGCAAGAATGTATGAGAGTGTGTATGAGTAGAGAAAGTATAAGATTATAGAGGATAAGGCAATTTTAAACCCAATAACGCAATTTTAAACCCGTTTTTCCTACAACCAATGTAGAACTAGATGCTCATTATTATGTAAGAAAACAGAAAATAGCAATAAAATACTTAATTTGGCAATTAGAGAAGATTTAGACAAAGGATGCTTTCCTCAAGATATTGGCAAGGCCTCTAAAGTCAATTCAGCTATACTTCCTTATTTTATTTTATTTTTTTCAGGAAATACACGGGCACTAATGATATGTCTTACCTTATTACTTGTTTAAAAGAAATCTCTTCTCTAGGAACTTAGCAATTATGATCTCTTGCACCTTCCAATACTTAGGTCTCATTTTAGTAAATTCAAGAGATACCCAGCATACCGGTTTTTTTGAGACTTTGACTTCTACATCAGGGGCCAGCGAAAACAAGGCCTTTATCAAGGAGGATTTTCCAACATTGCTCCGACCTATGAAACACACCTAGTATGAGGGGCAAAAAGGAGAATGGAGAACTTAGAGAACTGAAGAGTGGTTTATTTACTAAATGTTCTATTTGCGGGGTTGGAGAGATGGTTCAGTAGTTAAGTGCACTTGCTGCCAGAGGACTCTGGTTCAATTCCCAGCCCAAATGGCTGCTTTCAAATGCCAGAAACTCCAGTTCCAGGGGGATCTGATCGCCCTCTTCTGGCTTCTGAAGGCAACAGCAAGCATGTGGTGCACAGACATGCATGCAGGCAAAACACTGCATGCAGGCAAAACACATCATGAAATACAAAAGGCACTGACTGCTGTTCCAGAGGACCGAGGTTCGATTCCCAGCACCCACGCTGCGGCTCACTGCGGTCCTCCATGGGCACTTGCACACAGCGGTGGTGCATCCACACCGAGCTTTCTGTTGGTTTGATTTTTTTTTAAAGTCTCTCACGTTGGGTGACAAGAAAAGAGCAGGGGCGAACTCAAGCTCTCTCACCTCCGGCTGCCGCAGGCTCGGGGCGTGGTCTAGGCGGACCGCGGAGCTGAGGTACTCGATGCGGTTCCGGGCTGTGGCCGCGAAGACGCTCTCCGCCCTCGCGACCTCCTCCAGGCTGGGGTCGAAGAGGCTGTGTTCGATCAGGCCCGGCCCGGTGTCCGAGACGAGGTGCTGCTCCAGTTCCCGCAGCGGGTACAGAACTTTCGTTAGCTGTTTCTGCGGCAGCCGCAGCACTTCGGCCAAGGCCGGGGACGTGCTGTAAAGCCGGGGCCTAGGCCCCAGTGCTGGCGCCATCTCAAAGAGCCTTCCCATCCCAGGCCACAGCCCAGCAGCCGCCATTTTCTTCTCCCAGAATCCTCGCGACGATTTCATTCATAGGGTCTGGAACGCGCCAGGGAGACTCTTGCTGCCGCGGCGCCTGCTGGGAATTGTAGTTTTCTAGGGCCTTCTCGCCGGCTCGAGGTTTTCACCGCCAAAGACTGCGAGGATGTCCCGGACCGGCAGTGGAAAAGCTGTTGACTTTCTTTAACACCTTGGCCTTACCAACTGTGCATCAGATTGGTGTGTTCTGTGGGAAAGTCTTCAGCGGTTTCCAGAGGCGAAAAACCTACCTCGTCCTGTGGTTTTTGAGTCTCAAGGGAAGGAGCCATAGAGCGAAGCTCTAGAGGATTCCAAGCCCGATTTGTCATCTGTTTCCGGTCGTCTTACCGATAATTGACATTTAATCATAAGTTCACATCACTGAGAAAAACACATTTGCAAAGTTAAGTGATCTGGTGAGAAATGTGGTTGGAATAGCACCTCGTTTTCAGGGAAGGGAGTGTAACTCTCCAGCAGACATGCCATTGAAACTGCAGCTGAGAGCTCACATCCAGATCCATAAACCAGAAAGCAGAGAGAACTGGAAGACAGACCTGGGAATAACAGGAGGCCTTTGAAGCCTCAAAATGCAACCCCACCTCCAACAAGGCTACACCTTCTAATCCTTTCCAAACATTTCCACAAACGGGGGACCAAGTATTCAAACATATGAATGAGCCCTTTCTCATTCAAACCACCACAAACATTTTAATCATTATTTCCCCCTCTATCACTCCATTACTTTTAATAAATTTTAGAGAGATGACTTAGAGTCGACATATGCTATGCTTTCTCTGGACATAGGTGATCAAACTCTTCCCAATGTAGACAGAAGATCTATGTGAGACATGCACATAGCAGTTAGATCTACTAGTGAGAGGGTGGAAAACCAGAATTGGATTTAAGGGAACTAACACCATTAAAGTTGCCATGGGAATCATAAAGAATACAGAGAATTGTGTAGGTTCAGGAAAATCAAGCCAAAATCAGTATAGGAGAAGATCCCATCTGGTAAATGGGATTGTGCAATCGCTTGCAGTAATAATCTGAACCTGGTTGTTGACAGTATCTTGGTTTCTGGTGTTTTGTCTATATGAAGTAGGTGTTAGTCTATAGCCATATATTAGGATTTGGGATCTAGCTTTCTACACTAGAGGTTTGTCTAGGCTAGGATTGAGAATAGAAGTTAGCCCTAGTGAGGTAAAGCCATATAGATCAGAAAAACACATGGTCTGTGCACAACATACACTGTCCAAAATGGAGTTCCTAATATTCTCTCCTCCCCTGTTCTGTGAGTTTTGCATTAATTCCTGTCACTGTACCCCTTCAATTGATCCAGCCAGACTTCTTGAGGGAAAGTCTTGATTTCTTTCCTTATATCCCACACTTAATCCATCAGCAATCTTGCTGATTTAATCTTTGACACATCCTGAAAGTGAGTCTTTAGCATATCCACTGTTAGTACCGTGTTTCCAGTCCCCATTACTTCTTACCTAGGTAATTGCTACAGCTTCCAAAAAACTGGCTGTCTACCATTACTTTTTACTCTTTTAGGTGCATTCCCAACATAACAGCAAAGATGATTCTGTTAAAACGAAAGTGAAAATCTCCAGCATCTTCCTGTCTCAAAGACAAGCCAAAGTTCTCCCCGTAACTTAAGAAGCATAGGTAGCCCTGCCTCTCCGTATATGCCTGCCTGGAATGTTTCCTTTCAGATGTTATGACATGGTTTGCTTCTTCACCATTTGGAGTGTTTGTGGTGCTCCTTCTGAAGAAGTGACTTTGATTTTGAGAACTGAAGAGGTGGTTCACCACAGAGTTAACACTTAAAAAAATTAATATGATATAGACAGGTATTGCATACTTTACACACAGTCCTTAGAGCCGTTTTATTTTATTTTATTTTATTTTTTTTGGGGGGGGATCGTTTTTGAGACAGAGTCTGTTCCATAAGTCAGACTGGCCTCAAATTCGTGATCCTTCTGTCTCAGCCTTCTGACTGATGTACCACTCCACCCAGATTGAGAGCTAAGATTTTTCACTAAAATTCATGTGACTGAAATGCTGTAGCTATATTCTGCCAGGCTTAGCTTTTAAGAACAGGAAGAAGGTTGGTAGATCAGTGACAAGATCTTGCCATTCTTACAGATCATCACACTTGTTTTTCCACTGTTGTCTGTCTCTGAAATGAACGGCTTTTTGGTTCCAACTGATCACGAGCTATGTTGATCCAGTAGGTGTCAAGTCTAGGGATTCTATCTAATCCAAGAAGAAGGTAAGCAGTGTAGGCCTAGACCGGTAGACAGAATCATGGATGTCAGAGAGTCAGTAAATACAGAGCTCACACAGGTCAACTCTTATCCTGGTTTAGACACACCACACTTTGAATGTCTGGATAGACATAAAGATGCTGGGGAATCTTGCTTTTGGATATAGGGAGAGGTAATGGATTAGTAGTCAATGTTTGTTTTTACAAAGGTTCTTTCTTACCTTCATATTCCCATTTTTTTTTTTTTTTTTGGTTTTTCGAGACAGGGTTTCTCTGTGTAGCTTTGTGCCTTTCCTGGAGCTCACTTGGTAGCCCAGGCTGGCCTCGAAATCACAGAGATCCGCCTGCCTCTGCCTCCCGAGTGCTGGGATTAAAGGCGTGCACCACCAACGCCTGGCCCACATTCCCATTCTTAACAACAGTAATTACAATTTACCTGCTAAGCCGGGCAGTGGTGGTGCACGCCTTTAGTCCCAGCACTCGGGAGGCAGAGCCAGGTGGATCTCTGTGAATTCGAGGCCAGCCTGGACTACCAAGTGAGTTCCAGGAAAGGCACAAAGCTACACAGAGAAACCCTGTCTCGAAAAACCAAAAAAAAAAAAAAAAAAAAAAAAAAATTTACCTGCTAAAATACCATGCCTAGTGGTGGTCCCTGTGATGCTAGCACTTAGGAGGTAGAGGAAGGAGGACCAGAAGTTAAAGGCCATTTTCATCTACATGCCAAATTTGAGGCCAGCCTGGAGTACATAGAGCTTGTCTCAAAAATGTTATTGAATGCTTTCCATAAGAGGAGTTGATTCGAGTATCAGGGATCAATTATGGCAAAGGCCTGGTCATATTCAAATTCAGGGCTTGCAATGGGAAGGAAATAGTGAGGGAAAAGAAGATGTATTATATAGAGAGTGACATGGAGAAACTCCAACACATAAATTGCCTGAATTATAATAACTTCTGTTGGAATGAATTATTTAAGATTAAAATTCATTTTAAAAATATTTATTTTTGAGTGTGTGTGTGTGTGTGTGTGTGTGTGTGTGTGTACGTACCAGCAGAGGCCAGAAGAGAGTGTTGGGTCCTCTGGAACTGAAGTTATAGGAGGTTGTAAATGTCTCCACATGGGTGCTGGCAGCCAAATCCAGACCCTTTGAATGAGCAGCAAGTTCTCTTAAACACTGAGCTATCTCTTCAGGGCAACTTTAAAATTTCTTTAATTATATTTTAACTTCTCTGTGAAACTTTCCCTTTAAACAATTAGATTAGCTATAACTCAGCACATTGACACAGGTTTGTGACCCTCACACATGCAACATGATGTGTGACTTTTCTACCTAGTTTATTTTTGGGGGTGCAGGTTATTACTTGTGAGAGTCACTGTATTATCATCTTGAGAAATAACAGATGTATTTCCCATGACCATCTTTGGTAGTTTACCAAATCATTGAATTTTATTTATGTCTCATTAATGTTCCTTTAAAGAATGTCTCCAACAACTTCAATAATTGTGTTGTTGTTTTTCTTTTTCTCTCTATGAAGTCTTCTTGAACTTCTTTTACGGTTGTATCTGCCATGCTGACAAATTTCTCTAAAGAGATCTGGAGATTAAATATCAAATGGTAGTCATGTAGGAGGTGAGTTCTTAGAATAATTTGGGTTCTGAGAGGAAAATAAAAAATTGTTTCCATCAAGTTTTTTTTCAATCGATAGAAAGCAAGTTGCTTTAAACAATATTTTCCATTGTTAATTCTGTATTTCATCCTAATCATACTGATGTTACTGTTTTGAAACTCTTTGCCATATATAGTTTGTGCTTTTGTATCAGTTAAAAGCTCGTGTGTGTGTGTGTGTGTGTGTGTGTGTGTGTGCATGTGCATGCTGTAGTGGTTGAACAAAGCATGAGTTTTTCTGTTCCAAGTGATGAATTCATTAATATCTTAATCTTTACAACGTATTAGGTAAATTTTTTTTTGGTGGGCAATGCTTGATTGTAGTATTGCTATCAATACTATATGCAACAGGTTTGAAGGAGAATGGCCCCCATAGGCTCGGATATTTGAATACTTGGGTCCCCAGTTGGTGGAAATATTTGGGAACAATTAGGAGGTGTGACCTGCTGGAGGAGGTGTGGCACTTGGGTCAGGCTTTGAGGTTTCCAAAGCCCAGTTAGTTGTCTCTGCCTCATGCTTGTAGGTCAAGACATAAACTCTCATCCACTGCTCCAGTGCCATGCCTGTCTGCCTGCTGTGATGCTCTCTGCCATAATGGTCATAGATTCCAACTGCTGACTCTGTAAGCTCCCAACAAATTCTTCCTTCTATAAGTTGCTTTGGCCATGGTGTCTTAGCACAGCAACAGAAAAGTAACTAAGACAATCTCTGAACTACATCTCATTGCTTTAGTGATAGGAACAGCATACTCTTTGGCACCCTGAAGAAACAGAGCAACATCCCACAGGTAGATACACTCATATATGTTCCAGTTTTAAACTCATTCACAGATAGGTTTTTGTCAGGTATCTCCCAAGTCTAGCTTTCAAATTTGCTGATATAAGAGGAAGATTCACGAAATTCAGCATATGGTTGTCTCTGTGGCTAGAATTTGTCACAGCAAAAGGATTCAAATTGGAGGAACAGACTCAAGTTGAAGCCTTGAAAAAATAGGTTCAAGTGTCTCAGAATTCTCTCTCATGGCACAGGCTGCATTTACATCTGCCAGAAATGAGTTGTAATGTGGGAATGCTGTTCACATGGAGAACTCACTGGAACCCAGGAGTCTAAGGTTTATATCAAAGGCTGACCGTGTAACTATTTTGTGGCTGTGTAACTGACTATACTTTCTGAAATTTCAGATCCTCAGAAGGTAATCATGCATTCAGTATTGTTATAGTTTTCATTTTGTTTTTGAGACAGGGTATTACTATGTGGTCCCAGCTGTCCTGGAACTCACTATGTAAAGCATGCTGGCCTCAAACTCACAGAGATCTGTTTGTCTCTGCCTTCCAAATGCTAGGACTTAAGGCATGCATCAACATATCTGGCTTACTGTTGCTATAGTTTTTATCTTAATGGCCCCCAAAGGTTCAGGTGATAAAGGCTTGGCCAGTTTCTTAAGAGGTCTCGAAAACTTTAAGAGGTGGGGCCTGGTGGGAAATCTATAGATCAATAATTCTCAACCTGTGGGTTATGACCTTTTTGGGAGTTGAAGGACCCTTTCACAGGGGTCACATAAGACCACTGGACAAACACAGAGATTTACACTATGATTTATAACAGTAGCAAAATTACACATATGCAGTAGCAATGAAAATAATTTTATGGCTTGAGGTCACCACAATATGAGGAACTATATTGAAAAGTCATAGCATTAGGAAGGTTGAGAACCACTGCTCTAGATCATTGGGTATATACTCTCAGGGGGATGTTGGAACTCCAATCTTATCCCCTCTCTCTTTAGTTTCCCATGAGGTAAGTAATTTTTCCTCTAGCAACCCCTCCTACCAGAGATCTGCTATATCATCACAAGCCCAAACACAGTAGGACTGACTGAAGGCTCCAAACCTGTCAGTCAAAACATTGGGTCTAAGTTAATCATTTCTAGTATTTGCTATGGCTATAGCAAGCTTCCTAACACAACTCAAAGCAGCCTTGTCCAGAGAGAGCAAGCACGGAAAGCCATTCATAAGGGAGGGAAGCGTTCGCTCAGTCAAGCACTCAGAGCAGCTCGGGGCCAGTCTTATAGGTAAACTGGATTCTGGCCACTGGCCAACTATATTATTCATTCCTTTCTGCTGTGGGATGTTCTGTATGGCAAATGTGTTGCTAATAAAACACTGATTGGCCAGTGGCTAGGCAGGAAGTATAGGCGGGACTAACAGAGAGAATAAAAAGAGCAGGAAGGTGGAAGGAGGCGCGGCCAGACGCTGCCAGCCACCGCCAGGACAAGCAGCCTGTAAAGATACCGGTAAGCCACGAGCCATGTGGCAAGGAACAGAATTATAGAAATGGATTAATTTAAGATATAAGGACAGTCAGCAAGAAGCCTGCCATGGCCATACAGTTTGAAAGCAATATAAGTCTCTGTGTTTACTTGGTTGGGTCTGAGCGGCTGTGGGACTGGCAGGTGAGAGAGATTTGTCCTGACCGTGGGCCAGGCAGGAAAACTTAAGCTACACCTTTCCGTGCACAGATTTAAAAGGAAAACATCGAAAAGTGAGAAGTTTCTCATTTGGATTTATTTCAAGATATATATATATATATACATTTATATATGCATATGTACATATACACATATGTAATGTATACAAACTATTTATATATTGTATGCTTATACTATAGGTTCTGTTTTAAATACAAGTAATTTCTCTGGAAATGTTTAAGAAAAATGGGACAGACTTGCCCTATCATTTTAATAAAACATGCAAAACCCAGAATTCTGCGTGTTTAGGAAATTCTAATCAAAGCCACCGTCTCAGGCTAGGAAGTAGTACAGTGGAAGAGTGGCTGCCTAACAACTGAAGAGGTCCTGGGTTCTGTCCCTACCCCCACCCTATCCCCCACTCCCCCCCACTACAGTTCCGGTATAGCAGATCCTTGGCTGACTAAATGGGGCTGAAGTATTGAGCTGGAATTGGGGCCTGCTATGGAGCATTTCCTTCCACTTCCTTACCCTCTTCCATGAGCTGGACCGTCAGTTACTAAAGGGAGAGGGGGAGGGGGAGGGGGAGAGGAAGGGGAGGGGAAGAAAGAGAGAGAGAGAGAGACTATTTACTCTCTAGAAAGGCATAATGTCTATGGTATGGATCCTGGGGTTTTCCTGGTAATAGGATGGCATATCCAACCATGATGGTATGGTTTTCTTCATGCAGCCTATCAACTCTTGTACTAACCAGTTCCAATAATACTCTCAAATGCAAACCCATAAGTAATGCTTTTACTGTCAATGAGATGTCCCCAGCCCAGTCAAACTTACACCTAAAATCAGTCAACACATACACAACCGTCAGAGACAAGCTTAGGCAAAACCAGTAGTCAGGATAACTGAAGTATAAAGAACCCAAATTTTATAGCATAGTCATGTGTGAAGACTTATGAATTGTATGCTTTAGGACTCTTCCAAACATAGAGGAGCCATCAAGACAGCACCCAGACATCTACTAGCAACATTTTGATATTTTTCCTAACATGTAGCCTTATGGAAACACAAATTTACATAAAAAATGAAAGTTATACATGATAAGGGGGGTGGGTAGGACACATTTAAACATTTTGAATTACTTTGTTTATCATGTGTGTTTGGTGTGTGCAAGTGCATGTACTTGTGCACCTTGGCCCACCTGTGGAGGTCTGAGGACAACTTCTACCATGAGGATTGAGAGGATCGAACTTAGGTTGTCAGCCTTAGCAGAAAGCACCTTCAACCTCTGAGACATCTCACGGGCCCAAAACAAACTTTATTGAACAAATTATTATTCTTATTTGTAACTTTAAAATATCTAGACATGTTACATGTGGGCTTCCATCTACACTCTCACTAGAGTCTCAAGAGTATAAAGCCTGGGCCTGGTAAAGACAGAAAGCTAATAAAAAGAATACAATCCAAGAGATACACATTAGTATGTAAATGTAGGAGCGATCTAGTGAAGCATTAATCTCCTGTTGTTGCTTTAGCAACATACCACAGACTTAGTATCTTGTAACTTCACAAGACATTTTGTCTCCTCAGCCATTATTTGCTTCTGTTTGTAGAAAAGAAAATCTAAATTATGCACCTCTTCGACTTCTAGAAGCAGTTTTTTGGATAAACTTATTTATAAATAAATAAATAAATAAATAAATAAATAAATAAACTTATTTAGTAGAGATAAAGAATAGAGTATACAGAACATAGTTGAATTACATAATATCTGTTCTTGAATAGAGGAAATAATTGTTGCAAGAAGTAGAATGGTAAATACTGTAAATAAAGCAAAGCAAAGCAAAACAAAAACAAAAAGCCCATATTTAAAAAGTATTTCAGTATGTAATTTTCTCATAGCCAGTTCCAGTCTCTGTGTCTTATTAATACTGGTGTCCCAGTCCGAGGAGTTACTCCCTGCTTCCAAATGGACCCAAGACAGACATTAGACCAAAGACTCACTGGCATATTCCGGGAAGCTTCCCTCTTTCCCCAGTAACAATATTTTATATCTCTCTTTCCTCTATCCTGCCATGTGGAAAACTGAAATTTTAGCAATCATAAAACATTTTATTGCAGTATGCTTATTTAATACATGTTGCTGTGATCTGCATATGGTTTGTTGCACTAAATTCATGGGCTGCCTGGTTGGCCCCCAGTGTGGCATTCTTGAGAAGTGGTGGCACCTGTAAGGGGTAGGGTCTAGTGAGAGGTAGTTAGAGTGACTCTGAGTGAGCTGTTCTGAATTAAGTTCAGCTTTTCAATTGTTCTCTTCCTTTTCTCCTTTCTGGCCACATGACCTCTCTGTCTTGTTTGGTACTGTCTCTGAGGCTCTCAAAACAAGCTAACGCCTGTGCCATGTTTTGGGGCCTTCAGAACTGTAAGCTAAACCAATATCCCTTCTTCCTAAAGTATTTACCAAGACATTCTTACGCACAGGATGGATGCACCAGGAGACATTAGTATTAAGAAAGTGACTTCCAATGATAACCGAGCTCCATTCTAAAGAACCACAGTGGTTAGGTATAGAGCAAGAGACTGGGAGGGGGCAGCTCTCTCTAGGAAAGGGAGATAGGATAGTTATGGGTGGATGTGGGAAGCTGGAACTGGAGGATCAAGTGGGAAGGAGGAGGGAAGAGGAAGTGAAGGGGGAATAGAGAGAGACTATTTCAGAGCTAGTATGGAAGCCTAATACAATAGAAGCTTCCTAAAGTATGTACATATATGAAGGTGATCTTAACGAAATTGCCAAATAACAGGTGAGACAGCTCCCACTGGCCATCTCTTGTCACAAATGAAGCTTTCAGTACTGGGATTGGGTCACATCTAATTGAGTTGTTGGCCAAAGAGTTCCCATGGGAACCCCCAAACAAATAGAGCTGTTGCCAGCCTATAGGTTACTCTCCCCAAACTGACAGCAAAGCCCCGTTGCTGAAGACAGCACCTACACAGCTCACTGAACATGGAGAAGTCTAGCTGGTGCCTACACAGAGCCTTCACCCCTACGTGCTATCATCTTTGGTACAGGAAGGTACTCGGCACGCTACCAAAGGAGAAACATAAACACCAAACCAGCCACAAATCTTTTGATCTACAGTGGTGTCCTGTTTACAAGATACTCTTGTGTAATGGTGGCACAATGCTGTGGGAGTCACCAACCAGTATCTGATTTGACTAAAAGCCCACTCCATGACATGGAACCCAACACTGCCTGGGTGACCAAGGACCTAAGACTAGATAGCCAGTGTCCTAGGGTAAAACCAAATACTATTGTCCTAAAAAACTAAACAAAACAAAACCAAAAAATGTAGCAATAAAACGACTCCTATACATTTTGCTGTGCTCATAGATCCGTTCCCAGCTATCCTAAAAGCTTCCTCCTGCAGCAGATGGGAACAAATACAAAGACTCACAGACAGAAAATATGTAGAGAGTAAGAGATCTTGGAACACTCAGCCCTAAATGGGATGTCTCCATCAAATCCCTTCCCCTGAGGCTCAGAGAACCCTGCAAAAGAGGTGGTGGAAAGAAAGAGCCAGACATAGTGGAAGACACCAAGGAAACAAGGACCTTGAAATCTACATCAACATGATTGACACATGTATGAACTCACAGAGACTGAGGCAGCATGCACAGGGCTGGTACGAGGCCCTAGAGCTGAAAAGAGAAACAGACATGTGCCCCCATTCCTAATCCAGGAACTATCTCCGATTGGTAACCACTTGCAAATGAAAATTTAGTTTTCTCCAAGTGAGACACTGGGAAAACAAACTACCCTTAAGGGTAGGGTAGGCTACATGCCCAACAGTAGATGGTCAATGGAAAACAAACTCAATGGCTTATTTGGAGGTTCTTTGTCTCTTAATCTCATGACAAGACTTTTCTTTCATTTCTTTTGAAAAAATTTTATCTTGTGTGTATATATATATGTTATTTCCACTCTTTTTACCCTACAGGTCTTTTGTGTATATAGTATGGTTCCCAGTTTAGTGTTTTTATGGGATTTCTGAGTGTGTGAATGAATGGGTCTCTGTGTCTGTATCTGTTTCCTATGCCTTTTCTTTGGCTCTTTTCCTTCTGTTTGCTTAGTTTGTTAGTTTTTGTTTTGTCTTATACTATATTTTATTATCACCCTTTAGAAACCTGTTTGTTTTCTAATGAGAGCTAGAAAGGGGGTGGATCTGGATGGGAGGACGTGAGGAGGAACTGAAAGAGTGGAGCGAGGGGGAAACCATAATTGGAATGTATTATGTGAGAAAAAAATCTATTTTTTAATAAAAAAAAAAAAGCAAAAAAGAAAGTGACTTCTCTGCCTAAACATGGCCTGAATAAGAAAGGGGGAAAACCCAGGAGACCTCAAACTGTGACAAAGAACTACAGGCCACTAAGGAACGCTGACTGTGAGAGAAATAGTCTTGTCCAGGGAAGAGTACACCAACTGGTCATCCAGTACCAGATGATCAGCCCTGAAGACACACGTACAAGTACCATTATACAGACTGAGCAGGTTGTGCTTATGTATTTAGGAGCATATATATATACATATAAATGTACACATATACAAATATTTCATATATATAAAATATTTTGTATGTGTATACACACAACAAAGAAAAAGTGGCCATGAATTTGAAAGAGAGAAAGGGTGTATATGGGAGGGGTTAGAGCAGTGGTTCTCAACCTATGGGCCATGAAAGCTTTGGACGTCAAATGACCCTTTCATAGGGGTCACCTAAGACCATTGGAAGACACAGATATTTATGTTATGATTCATAAAAGTAGCAAAATTACAGTTATGAAGTAGCAATAAAAATAATTTTATGGTTGGGAGGTCACTACAACATGAGGAACTGTATTAAAGGTCACAGCATCAGGAAGGTTGAGAATCACTGGGTTAGAGGGAAGACAAGAATGATGTAATTACATTATACTCTCAAAAAATAAAAATAATATGTAACAAAAAAGTGACTTCCATTTGAAGATGGAGGCATGGCTGCTTGTGGTCCCTCTGCCATTGCCTCAGGCATTCTTAATTTGCAGAATCAAGGTTTATAGGTCAACCATGGTTCTACATCATCCCACGTTCATTTTCAACAAAGCGGCTACGTCACAATCAGGAGCTCCGTTATAATTGTTTTGTTTATTCTTGGGGCAAAATTGTTAGAAGCAGGACATTATTTCTCATGGGTTTAGTTGCTGAATTATGTTCAGCCAAGTAAAATATAGAAACACTGAGTCTGAAAAAGATGTTATCTACTACTTCCTTTTCTTGATAGGGAACATTCAAAATCTAAACATTTTCAACAGTCCCATAATCCTTACTTCTTCTTTTCCCAAGCTGAGATAATCATAACAGTATTTTAATAAAACTCCCCTAGATAAACTTTCAAGTCATAGTAAATCAGCCCAAAATTATCATCAACACTGTATATTAAATTAAAAGTGAATTGAAGCACACAATGAAGATTATTAGTAGAAAAATAGTCACAGAGATGTAACTTAGATGTTAATGTAGCAAACTATTTTAAGGAAAAAACGTCTAGATGCAGAACTCCGGGCTTGTAAAGTTCTGATATTTCATGTATGGAATGCTGAACCTTTGTGGTTTATTAATGTTAACAACTGCTACAAATGACCAAACCAGATGAATTTGAAACGGACCACACTGAAGAAGGTTGTGATGAAATGGTGCCGCTGAGAAATGCAAGGATTCTTGAGGATCTGTTATCTATCCTTTTTGTTTGTTTTGGGTAGCTGTGGTCTACAAGTTAAATGATACAGATTTTGTTTTTCAAAAAACATGTTTTTGAATATGTAACTTTATCT
This sequence comes from Peromyscus nudipes, assembly GCA_902168325.1. Classification (NCBI taxonomy): domain Eukaryota; kingdom Metazoa; phylum Chordata; class Mammalia; order Rodentia; family Cricetidae; genus Peromyscus; species Peromyscus nudipes. Next base: position 3,941 of record CABHPH010162255.1, on the reverse strand, counting down.
CCATTTTTTCCAATGTGGCAGAAGGGCCATCTGTGTAATAGCCGATGAAGACCTTTAGACCAGCTCTTCCACTGAAGACAAGTAGAAAAGCTGGAGGTAATAGCAGCAATAAAATCGGTTAGTAGGTAACAGAGCTGGCCAGGTAATGTTGAACTGCCTGGGTAAGGTACATAAGAAGAAAGAAAGGAAAAGGAAGAAAGGACGAAAGAAGAGAAAGAGAGAGACACAGAGAGAGAGGCTGAGAGAGACAGAGACAGAGACAGAAGAAAAGAAAGATGGATAAGCTGGACATGGTAACGTTTTACCTTGGTGATGTTTGCTGAGCAATCTATAATAGCTGATTAAAAAATTAAAAAATTAATGGTGTTTCCATCAGCCCCTTGATTAGGGAAGAGTAGGGATAAAGTGGGTCTGAGTGGACGATAAACCTCTTCTCTTCTAGACTTTGTTCTTGCTTTGAGTCACAGGATGTCGCCCTCTACTCCTAGTCATATCTTAGGATGAAGATGCTCTGTTCACAGATTTCCTGGAAGAAATACATGAAAATCATTCCCAGAGGAAGATAAAAATCACACAGGGGCTCAAATTATCTCTACATTTTCTACAATCTAAAATCCAAAACAGTGCCAGACACTTGAGACCAATCTTTACTGAAAGAATCATAAAGACAAGATTTTTTTTTTTTTGACAGGGCTCCTCTGTAGCCCTGGCACTCGCTGTGTAGACCAGGCTGACCTTGAAATCACAGAGATCCTCCTGCCTCTGCCTCTGCCTCCTAAGATTAAAGGCGTGCGCCACCACCAACCGGCATGACACAATATTAAAAAAGAAGAATCAAATAGACATTCTAGAACAGAAAAGAAAGTTAAGTGACAGAGATGACGTTTGCCATTTGCAATACAGTTTTAACAGCTCCCTCAAAAGGGAAACTCGTGATTTTCTTAACTCTGCATTTAACACATTGGATTCTAACCACTGAAAACTCACCTACTTATTAAAAACATCATATGATTATAAAATACAGCATGGTTAGCTGTATATAATTTGAAGACAATATTTTTAACCCCCCTGGGAGACTAAAACCATAATAATTCAACAGAACATTTATCATTCCCTTTTAGAAATCTTGAGCCAATGAAATTCGAATGAAATTTCAGGAAAACACCAGCTTTAATGACTGCTGTGGTTTTCATGTTTTATATTATTTTACAAGAACGCCACAAGGAATTAATTTATTTATCAATTGAATACTATCTGAGGCATTTAAGATAATTTCACGTGGAATGTTCTTTTTCAACTTTTCAGCCTTAGTAATTCTTGAAGATCAGATTATCATTATCTGAATGTAGAATATTTTGCCACATTGTTAGGTTTTAGCCAAGATATGTGACAGTGATTTTCATTTTCTTTTCTTCTTCTTCTTCTTTTTTTTTTTTTTTTGGTGGTGGTGGTGGTTGACTTCTGTATTTTTCTGGAATTCCCAATTACCACCCATTAAGTAAAAACTGCTTTAAGTAGGAAATACCTTAATGCAGAAAATACTTCAAGATTGCATTCTCAACAAGCTCTCCCATTTATTCGGCTTCTGGGGGCATAAATACAGTTGGTAGCACAGAAAAGCACTGTGTCTGAGCACAGAATTGGATCTGATTATTTTCCGGTATTTATTCTCACAGCAGACACTGCAAGGTGCCACGTGACCCCTTTCAGGAAAGGATTTTGCTATTCCAGTTTTGATGGTGTTGCCCACAGTTCAGAACTTTTCTGGAATGTCGCACTCAGGTCTTCCTGTAGCTATCTAGTGTGACTGACGAGTGTGAAGCTTTAAACCTGGTCATTTGGGGCCCATAGAGGACAACTCTAAAGGATGGTTTACACTCTGGAACCCTGTATGGGATTACCTGAGTCTTGTGTAGTGTTCTCCCCCTGTTCCACCACCTCCTTCTGTCCCTTCATTTGTACAAATGATGCCCTAAAGTTTCTCCGCACACCAAACTCCATCTCTGAGTTTCTTTTCCACAGTACCCGAGGATGGAAGTCTTCAAGTTTTCCTGAAATGAGGCATGGAGTCTCCTATGTATCAGTTTCTTTATAGTCTTTGTATTAAAGCTCCTCAGCAATTCAGAAGATTCATTATTACTCTTTTAAATAACATGTCATCTGGCTAGGACACCCACACTCTCCATTAGGTAAATCAGTTGTAATTTTTTTTTTTTGAGACAAGGTCTCTCTATGTAATCCTGGGTATCCTGGCACTTGCTATGTAGACCAGGCTGGCTTCAAACTTAGGGAGATTTATTTGCCTCTGCCTGCCTCTGCTTCCTGAATTCTGGAATTAAAGGCATGCATCACCGTGCCCAACTATGTAATGTTTAATAAATTTATAGATGACATTAATTAAGTGTGCAAGTGCATAGCTTATGTTGTGTTCAAAATCTCAAAGTAGAGCTCTTAACCGAATTTATCAAATATAATTTTGAAAGCATTAATAATTGGTTTCACAAAATTGTCTGTAGTGGGCAGCAGAGACCAGTATTATTAATAAAAACTAGATTAGAGCAGATGGTTTATTTATTAAATAATCACACACAAAATGACAACAAACCTCAATGTAATAATAAGTGTGTGAAATTGAAAGAGAAAACAAATGACAGATGAATACTTATTGGAAGATATATTGAGGACAAGACAGAGCGTTAGAAAGGGCTTAGAAAATGAAAGTCTAACTAACCAAGTTCCCAACTATGAAGGTAGGTTTCCTGGGTCTTATTCCTGCTACCATCACGTGTCACATGTGTGTCTTTGGGAAATTTCCCTAGTCCTTTTGGCTAAGAAGGGGAAATGTAAAATGGGGAATAATAAAGATACTATTCTGCATAGGGTTGTAGAGAGAATTAAATAGAGTAATATTTGTGAAGTGTTTAGGACTCGGCTTTGGGTGTTAAGTGTAGGGCTCAGTAAGTGTTATTTACCATGAATGTGACAAGTGAGATTTAGAATTGATTCTTGGCAACAAATAAAAGGCCACTAATGTTTCTTTATGAGTACAAAGTATGCTAACATACTAACCACTGCACATGTGAATCACTTGTTTGACATTGTATGTACTTTGCTTCCAAACACCCATGTCTAATTTTTTGTACAATTGGTAAAATTATAACAAAATGGTTAGCTCTTACATGATACATATGGTGGTTCTTATGTTGATGACATAGTGTAAGTAGAAGTGAAAATTTTCAAGATAAATATCAACATAATGATAGGATGTGAAAGTAGAAACATGCAGTTTACTGGCTGCATCCCCTTTTTTCAGTGCTAGGGACTAAGCATGCTGGGCAAGCACTCAACCACTGAACTACACCCCAGCCCTTTGAGACTGAGAAATGCTCCTGAGCAGACGATGTTTACTTGAATAGCCTTTGTAGACAGATATGTAATTTTTGAGTAAGCCAAAGGTACAAGTTTGCGGTTGTCATGGCTTACAGGGGTTCTAACTTACTGACGCTTGCTAAGCCTTTGGATTTGGCTACCACACGATTGGTCTATGCCATCCCATCCTGCTTTGGTTTGTTTTAAATCTCCATCACACTATTCTGGTTCTGGTTTTTGTTTTCTTTCTTCCTCAAATTCCCTGATTCTTAATAAGTTGCAGGGTTTGTGTTTCTGCCTGAGCAATTTCTTTCTCTTGATTCTTTCTCATTCTTCTGCTCTGTCTCCTGCAGTCTGGTACCAAAAAGTACACGAAGGAAGAAACTAGGGCCTTGAGATTTTCCAGAGAGAAGCCTTTACAGGATGCACACACACTTCTCTTATTATGGTGATTCTCATGGCACAATGGATGATGATAAACTCTTGGAGCCTTAATTTAAATGCTTGTTCTTAAGAAGAGAAGGTGGGAGTTGGGAAAGCTGGGGTGTGGGGCGTGAGGGTAGAAGACGGGA
>CABHPH010162253.1:28192-81706 GCA_902168325.1 Peromyscus nudipes | reverse complement strand
CCCCATTTCCCTCCTAATAAAGCTCTGAAAGGTATCATTAGGTTCTGTCATGACCGTGACCTTTCCACGCGGTAACCAGCACCACCAACCAGTGCCGTTTTACTATCACTCTTGACTGGTGGTTTAATATTAGAAACAGTGACTGTAAAATTGTCATACATGGGGCAGGAGGGGTGGCTCAATGGCTAAGAGCATTGGATGCTCTTCTAGAGCGCCATAGTACTTTGATTCCCAGAACCCACACGGCAGCTCATAACTGCCTGTAACATCAGTTCCTGGGCATTCAATGTCCTCTTCTGACCTCCTAGGGTACCATGCACTCATGTGGTTCACAGGCAATATACATATAGGCAAAACACCCACATACATAGGGTTTTTCTTTTCCTTGTTTGCTTACAAGGGACTTCGGTGGGAGGGAGGGAGAGATAAGAAAGGGTAATAGGGGATGAAAAGTCATTTATGAAATTGTCAAAGACTAAAATAACTTATTATACTTACATACCTAAATTTCTTAAAGTTGTATTGAATGTTTAAACATACCAGTGTTACCTCTTAAATGAATGCTGACTATAAAGCATGGCTCTTATCTATATAAACAAAACTCTATCAAACAGACTAATATGAATTTTTTCAATGCAGGTTTATTTTTTCCATATTTCAATGGCAACTCTTTTAGAATTGCCTTTCATAAGAACCCTGTATGAGACCAGGTTTGCCCTGTAGAAATAATATGGCAGAGCTGTTCCCATCTACTTGGCTCTAAAGCAAATGAGCTAAATGGAAGTGTTCTGTCTGGTGAGCACTAAATGCTTCCCCACCTCCATTCTGTGTTTCTTTCTCAACTGTTAACCTATCAAGTCAATGCATTATTTATTTCAATATTGTGTGAAAACTCTTTTAACCTAGTACATGAAGCACTCTGAGAAAAGTCTCAGAGTTTTTTGTAGGGATTTAGAAGTATCTTTAATTTATGAGTCACTCAATAGAACATGACTTACAAACCAGCTCTGAAATGACAGGAAAGAATATAGCAAGCATATGAATTTGACAGCATATGGCTATAGCAGTAAAGCATAAATGCTGTAAATGTTTCAGAGCATATTTTATTATATAAGTCACTAAATATGAATTGCATACAATCTTTAATAACTTGGAAAATGGCATTCCAAAGCTGGGTTCAGTTGATGATTGAGAAAATTACTATTGCTTTGTAAGTAACATTTACTTTGCTGGTATGAGCTAGTTTTAAAATAAAAAGTAGCATTAAAATATTTACCTAAAAGAAATGCTTTTATATTCAAGGTTCTCTGCATCCTTGTGCAACGTGGTCATAAGGATCCCCATAAACAGAATTCATGAGCCTCTTTCTCTTTGGCTATACATGACTAATGAGCACTAACCTCTAGTCTTCAAAATATGAGTGATTCATCTCTTTTGAAATGCACGTATGCAAGTTTTAACATTACCTATGTAAGGGTTTTAATGTCTTTGGTATTCTAACAGATTACCTGTGGTGGGGCAGTTTGTGATTTCCCAAATGATCTGCTTTGAAATAATTTGCAAAATGGACTTAGCATTCATGAACAAATTTGAACCGTCTAAATTACTTAACAGTGTTTAAAATGCCTAAAAGGGTACTTTGGAAATCTAGGAAGCTTAGCAGTTTTGAACATTAAATTTAAAGTGAGAATTTAGATTGCATGTTGAAAGAAACAACTTGTCTGACTAGATCAGCAGTATTTCTTCCCCAAGAGCAAAGACATCCATGTTTAAATGGTGGATTCAAAATGTCTGTTTTTTTTTTAATGTTAAAAGCAAGAGCAAGAAGAAAAGAAAAAGAAAACTTGCTTTTCTATATGAAATGCCAGTGCTGGCGGATGGCTGGGAAATTGGGAGGCAATAGTGCATTGCAGGAGAAACAAAACAAAACACAAAGCAAAAGACACAAACATAATAGTTTAAAGCCATAAGGAAAGTGATTTTCTGGGCTTTTTAGTTTTTAATGTTATATAGAATTGGGAGGTATTTCCTTGGGGGGAAAATGTGTTTTATTTTTATCCACTAAAACAGGTCACCTTCAAAGCAACAGCCGCCCCTGGGAATTTGTCTGCTCTGGACCATGCTTTTGGCCGTACTGCCACTCAATGGTCTCTTGGGGAAGGCTGTAGACATCCATGCTGAGTATCTGCCTGCTGTCAAAGCTGGTACTTGAATTGAAATCTAATGAAGTCAAGCTGATGTCAGTGCCACGAGGTTACTTTTGCCCTTCTTATCTGATGACCAGCCAAATAATCAAAATAGAAATGATAAGTTAGAAAGCCATGCTGCTGTGATGAGCATCAGTTTCTGGTTTGGTCTTGTGTAGCTGTAATTGTCACAGCACTAGGTATATCAAAGCCACTTGCTCAGGAAAGTTCCCTCAACTGTGAGTGGAGAAAACTGTTTTTATCTGTGAAGCATTGGTTTCATTCATCGGAAGCTGGCCATTTAACTCCATACCATCAGGCTAGCTCTGGAGAGAATTTTTGGGGGTTGCTGCCTTCTTGGAATTTGTCAACTTGGTGAAAGCTTCGCAACAGATAAACATGAAGATTCTTGCACTTTGTTTGTATTCTTGCAGTTTAAAAGGTGTCCCATAACTTCAGACCGAGTTTCATTCCTTTAAAAGTAGTATATTATGTGCAAGGGCAATTAAAGCATAGTGAGGAAAGGAAAGCAGATGTTTTACTTTACCATTCAAGGCCGATTTCCTTTGGGTTGTTTGCCTCTTAGCTTTTTTTTTTTTTCTGTTGTTTGTTTTATGGTTTTTAATCCTGGGCAACTTGGTTCAATTCAATTCCGTGTCATAAACATTTATTGAACATTTGTATTTTATGTCATCAAATATTTAAAGAAAGATGATTGAGAAATACCAAACTGGCCAATATCCATTTTTACTTATAACCCTAACTCAAAACTATATGACTGTCTTGTCTCCGTTTGCAGCATCAACTAATTGATGTTGAAAAAAAAGAACAAAAGGAAGATAAAACTTGAGTCCATACGGAGTTAGAATAAAAATCCTTAGAAAGAATAGCTTTTAAAAAAGAGCTCCCCATGGAAGAGAAGCAGCAGAGAAAGCAGCCGTGGAGATGAAAAGAAGACATTCTGAGCCCACCACAGCACCAATTCAGAATTTTGGAACCCATTCAAACAGCTGCTAATAGGTCGCAGGCAAAGGGATGAGGGACCACACAAAACTCTTCAGGTGCACTTTCAGAAAATGAGCCATTTGACAAGCAGTACCAATCAGGAGGTCTCCTCATGCAATATGTTACTATGCAGATCTTCTCTGCTGCTTCTTTGAAAAGGCAGATACATACCCTATGGAAATGTGTGATCTTTGAGAATTAGAGGCAGGTATCTGACCACATCCCAGGAGGCAAATTGCAGGAGCAGCTCCGGGGCGAACACTGATTCAGAAGCAATCTTTGTATTACCTAATAAGTGAATTTAAATAGCAAGTGAACACAGGGTCAGTCTTTAGAATTTATTCCAGGAATGACTTGACAGATGAGTTGGATTAAAAGGATCCCCCTTTTCATGCATTTAGGGGTGGCTAACAAAAAGATTACTGATACTGCCAGAGAAAGCAAATTAAATCTAAGAATGATATCACTCGTCTTTCTCCATAAAGTAATTCCCCCGCTGAACATGCACCAGATATTTCCTATGCACTGTAATGGTGAGTAATAAAGCAATGAGAGCTAGTGACATTTCCTGACACCATTTTTGAAAGCATTTTCTCTTCTGATGGAGAGGTGGGGGAAAAGAAGATTATCCAACTGCTTATTCAACTCTTGGAGTTGAACCTTATAATTGCTTGGCTGACTGTCCTGGGTGGTCTTTCATTACACGCCCCCCCCCCAACTGCACTAGCTACAGGCAGATATGGGAAGAGTGGACCTGAGACATGAAAGGATAAATTCATGCATCACCATGCAGAAGGAACTTGGAAGTTACCTTTCATTTTTGTCTTATCGTTTTTTTTTTTTTAAATGACACCGATTAAATTTAACAAACTTTAAATGCATATCATTCTTCTAGGGACTGTGAGAGACAAGGTTGAGTAAGAGATGGTTTCTACTTCCTGTTCTCAATATGTAGGAGACACTCCATACTCAGGAATGGTGACTGTGATACATTTTTGCAATAATATTTAAACTAGAGCAAATAGATCCACACACCAGGAACCTGTGTTTGCTTGTCCTCACTGAGTATAGATTGCTTTCTGAAACTATGTTTTACAGCTCTCTAGCTCACCCCATCTCTACAATTACTTCACCAGTGCCTGGCAGAGATAGTTCCTCAAGCTTTGTTTGAGTTGCCCTTGGATGAAATGATCAACCTTGATAGTTGTGGAAAAAGTAACTTTTAAATCTCTACATTAGGAAATGTTAATCCCACTAAGCGAAAATAAGACCACTACCATAATTTTTGAACCAAATTTGAAGGAAGTTTTATTCAGTACTGGCCAGGATGATGGACATTGGCCATGTCCACATCTGAGATTCCTGGAGTATAGCACAAAATTGTATTAGTCAGTGGCTTATAAAGGCAAGCCCCACAAGACTATGGATTTCCTCCTTCATCCAATCAGGGGCAAGCATACATCCTGATGTACTTTCCTGTCCATGTACCTCCCACCTAGGTGTGATCAAGACATACTGTGCAGCTGGGGCAACCAAGCTTCTTTACAAAAGTGAAAACCCGTGGCTTTTTATCTTACAGGAACAAAAGCCCCCAGCATTCCAAGAAGTTATCTGTCCTTGGACAAGTGGGGCTTACAGGTTAGAGGCATTTTTGTTTTATAAATATCTTATGCATTATAATTTAAACTTAATACATAACTTCAGTTATCATAGAAAGTATCTTGGTGAGGTCTTATAGTTTCTTCCTCTGTCAAGTAGAAAAGAAAAAGGTACAGATTTCAAGGGTTTAATCAAAATACAATTAGAATTAAAGAACTTCCCCCTCCATCCCCCCATGACTACTTAAATAACAAGAGCAGAGAAGGGTCATACATTTTCTGTATCAACAATAAGTTAGTATTTTGGGAAGCCACTTAGTCTCTGTCTCAGACATCGAACACTGTCATTGCAGCTCGAAGCATGTGCTCCATAGCTAACTTGGGACCAGCCCCCTGCCACTGTCCTCCAGTTGTTCCCAGAGCCTTTCTGCCTGATCATTTCCTCGCCAGCTGAGTCACCCTAATACCAGTGACTACTTATGCACAATTGTAGCTCAAAGCAAGCATTGCTACTGTATACAAACCCACACCTTAGGAGAGCATGCAGAGTGACATTCTTTGAGTTCATAACTCTCGTCTCTTTAGAAATACAGAGTTCCAATTCATACTGATGACCAATTATCCACTTTAATGAGCTACTTATAAATGTCCTCAAAATCAAGTTGTTATTAATGTTTGAGGCCATCATTAGCATGACTTAAATACAGGAAATATTTATGTTTAATGGGATCAATGTCATATAAACCATATACTATAATTTTATATTATATGTATTATATTGGTAAATAGTAAACTGTTTAAATTTGTGAAAGTGAACTCTGCAAATAAAGAGGGCTTTCCTATCCCACTCCAGAGTGTTTATTTAAAATGTCCTCTGAGAATCCGTTTTCTAAGGACAAACTATCCCTCCTAGCTCTCTAAAGGAGAGAAGAAAGAAAAGGAAAACAGCCCAAGAGTGTAAATGTGTCCTTGCAAAAAACTAAAGGGCCAAATAATTCCAGTGGAGGTTGCTGTTATTTATTCCATGATATGGAAATGCCTACAGTAGACACTAGAAACTCATCCTGAGAGAGAAGCTCTGCTGTGCTCAGGACTCTCTTCTGGGACATCCTGCTGGATGATTGTAAGTGTCCTATTGGATGCCATTGCCTCTGATGCTACTTGTCTCGGAAGCCTCACCCAAAGGGATATTCTGCACCACTAGGGACTCTCTCAATCAAGAATGGCTCACTACCTCAATAGGAGGTTCCCTAGTCCATTTCTGCTGGATGTTTGGAGCCCCCAATCTGATGATGTTTTATCATCTATCTGTGAGTTCTCTCAGTCTATTACTTACTATTTGTTCTTTTGCCTTGACATATACTTAATAAACTTGTGCATTCAAACTTGAAAGGATCATTATTGTAGACTATTCCCTGAACCATGTAGAACAATTCTTCAGCAAGGTAATGAAGTATCTGTGCTTATTAAAATTTAGACTCACAACCAGCTCAATATCCAAGCATACTAAAATAGAAAAACAAGCTGACTTCCTCTATGTGATGTATGTTTCATAATTATTCCATTTCTAAGGTTTTTTTTGTATATGCATATACAGGGAGAAAAAGATATGGAGGGGGATATAACTTTTAAACTCATTTATTGGGATTATCTTTCTGCAAACCTATGGGATTCAACAACTGCAGTCCACTTTCTTAGAGGGACATGGTTTCTGTTCCTTATTCTAAGTAGCATGCTTAACATCTTAACTCAGACATATCAATGGTTTTACTGAGAAAGATAAAATTTTAAGAATTATAATAAAATTTCAAAATATTTCTGGATCAAAAACTCAGAAAAGTCAGCACATAAATGATTTATTTTAAAAAATCCTACACAGCTTAAAAGCGTGTATACACACATACATACAAAAATTTAAAGAAAGAATAGGTTCACATTCTCCTAATGGATCATCAAGCATCTTTTCAGCAAAACAAGGGAATGGCTTTACCTCAATGGCTTAATAATAAGCTCATCTACAGCTTTCAAGACTTGCCCAAAGGTAGCACAAATGGGAACATGATGGGAAGGACACTGCTTTTAACATTTGCTATATAATGCAATAAATGACATAGTGGTACTTAGGTCAACGACAGACCACATAGCTGTAACAGTGGTCCAGGAAGACTGTAATGGAGCTGCAGCTATCATACCGTTCCGGAGCAATCACATATTTGTGGCATTAGTGTAAACAAGCTGTTCTATTGCTAGTCATATAAAAACATAGAGAATACAATTGTGTATAGAATTTAACATAAAAATAGTAAATGATTGTTCATAACTGATGTCTCTACAATACTATATAATGTAAATACTAGTTATGTGCTCCTGCTTATTAAAAACTAATTCAGGGGCTGGACAGATGGCTCAGTCGTTAAGAGCACATACTGCTCTTCTGTAAAACGATAAGATGGCCTAAAAACACATTACTCAGAATGTATCGTGGTCTTTGAGCAACACATGGCTGCATGTAAAAATACACAGACAAACAAGAGGACGGAAAAACTCACATTTGATTCATGTCTTTAGTCTAGTAGAATAATATCGGAACTAAATTTAATACTTCATGTGAATTTGAGAACATCTTTCTATATTATTCTATCAATAAAGTTTAGCATAAAATTACTTAAGTTCCTAAGAGTACTCATCATTTATGATTTACGTTCATCGTTCTAATTTAAAAACTCAGAATTTCCTTTCTCTTTTACTAATTGCCACAAATTTTGTATTTATAAAACCAAGTAATTTTCACCATAATCACATTTGAAAATATGTCTTTAAGACTTTTGTGAAAACCAAAGAGATTTCCTGAGTATTTTTAGCTGTTCTGTAATTGCAAAGTTTACATTTCATCATGTCAAAAGATTTGAGGTCAACACTGAGCAATCATATAGTATATGTATATTTGGGATCCCATGCAGCTGAAGTCCTCGGACATGTGTTAAAAACTTGGGTAGATTGAGTGGCCCACAGATGTAAAACGATCACAAAAGACTGAGTATCGCTGCCCAGGGGGGCCACCCTTCAGCAGCACAGGGCTCAAAGGGAATCCATGGAGTTGGTGCTTACTTTAACTTTTTTATCTGAGGGAGTTAAGGGAAAAAGACACCCACACATTCTCTTAATAGTTTCCTTCTTAATTCTTCTGTATTCTCCACTCTGTGTTCTTTATTCTCTTTCCTTGTCTCTATCCAGAAATGTCCCTTCTGTCTCCCTTGATGTTTTCCTTCTCCTCCTAACTCACTTGGTGATCTCCTCTTAACTCTCTAATTCTAGATGTTTTCCTTCTAACTCTCTCTCTCATTATTGATATTTTCTTTCTTACTCTCTCATTCTTTGATGTTTCCTTTCTAATTCTATTTAACTCTTGATGTTCTCCTTCTAACTCTATCTTTATTCTTCCTTATTCTCCCATTCTTGATGTTTTCCTTCTAACTCATTTTAACTCTATCTCTATTCTTTCCCTTACATCTTATATACCCTAGCAAAACCTTTCAGACAATGTAAAAATTACAATGTGGTTATATTCTGTTTTTCAAGTGAATTATTACAATGAATACAAGGAAAAAACAGCATGTTTTTCATATCCTTTATAAGATTAAATATTTTGTGTATTACAAGTGAAAAACAAATTATCCTAAGAGCCCACATACATTCATACCCAAGCAACTTGTTATAGATTAACAGTGTGTAAGCAAGCAAGATACTCTTTTACTGGTAGGCTGTATTTTGCAGGTACAAGAAAGGACCACTCACTTCATTACTTATCTTGAAAGGTAATCTTATAAGGAATCTTAAAGGAATCACAAATCTAAACTTTAATATATGAAAAAGAATCAATTAGCTCTACTTTAAATCTTTACAGTACATACCCACTCATCAATAGTTCCTTATATCAGGAGGTTTAGGGCAGAAATGGGTATAAAGAATTAATCATCACCTTTGGTCATCAACCAATCCTAGCAAGAAGAGTGTCAGCTAATAATAATTGGACTGCTTTGTTCTTGTTCCCTGACCTTAAAGCATTCAACTATATGCCTTTCTAAAACTTTATATTGTCTTCTTGAGTTTTTCACTTCAAAGCTATTTGACAAAAACATTTTAGTCTAAATTTAAGTTATTTTCAAAGCTTTGTTTCAGCTGTGATACACTCCAAAACCTGTGAACACATCTCCCAACATTAAGATTAAAGGAATTTAAACTAGTTGGGCTACTGGGACTCAGTTGTTTTTCTTAATCATTAACCTAAGCCATAGTCTATATGGCTCCTCAATAGAAACTTATGTGTTCTAAGTGTGTGACACTTCCTTGTTTTATTTTTATCACCAAAACTCTATTTGATTATTATCAGTTAGTACGGCTTAGGAAGAAATCATCTTCATAATAATCCACAGGTAAAAATGCCCAGTAGAATGGGATGTTTCCATGAGACAAACACACTATATTACAGGCAGTGGGGATCTCCCCACAACAATTCACACCATGCCAGATACCAGAGAAAGATGGCAGTGGCAAACATGTAAAGGCACAGCAGAGGCAAAAGACATTCTGGAGTCCGTGGTCTCAGAGCCTTGCCTGTATGAGATTCAGGTACCAGGGATTTTCCTCCTGGTGGGCTAACACCTGAACTTCAATTGCCACCTGCTGCTTTTCCAGCATGGCCACTGGCAACTGAGTTTCAACCATGTTCAGGAAGACTTTGGTAATTCTTAATTTATAACCAAACCTCAATAGCTACTTTATCCAATTGGTTTCCTTGCTTTGCCAATATTGGCTTAATCTGTTTTGTATTATTATATTTTATTTTGGGGAGCCCTATTATTGAACTTGAAATTTCAGTTCTCTCAAGCTGTATAGTTTGAACACTCTTGGGAAATAAGTTTTTGTTTCTTATACTTCCATGTCCCCTCCACTATCTGATTATCCAGTTATTTTGAATCTTTTGTTGTCTTTCCCATCTTATTCTTCCTCCCTGTGGACATCTCTGTCCAGGATAGAACTATAATCTTGCATAACATAATGGGATTTCACTCACACTGAATGTCATGTAAACTCTCTCTCTCTCTCTCAGAGTTAGTATTAGTTATGTGTTCTAATATAATATGAATCATTTCTCTCCATATTCATTAAAACATTTTAAAGATTTATTTATTTATTTTATGTATATGAGTGCTTTATCTGCATGTACACCTTTATCCCAGAAGAGAACATCAGATCCCACTACAGATGGTTGTGAACCACCATGTCATTGCTGGGAATTGAACTCAGGACCTCTGGAAGAGCAGCCAGTGCTCTTAACCACTGAGTAATCTCTCCAGCCCCTAAAACCTTTAAAAACTAGGATCATCATGTTTTACTTTGTGAAAGAATAATTTTCAAAGTGACATATTAAATAAACTATATAAAAGATTTTTATTTATCAATTAATTAGGAAGCCTAAAACATTTTACAACCAATTGAAAGGACAATTTAAATAACAGAACACTTGCTGAGGTTTTAAAGAAGCATTTTTCTAAAGTTCAGTGATAATTCTAGTTTCATTCTAGCTTTTATTTTCTTTCAAGATGAGGTGAGCTCTAATACATAACTATTCCAAAGTATATTCCAGCATGCACCAGGGTATCACTATTAACATGTCTTAAACAATAAGCAAGGTTCTTTAAGATGTCCATAATATCACTGTCAGCATGTTGGCATCTGTACTCATCAAAAGTCAAACTGTTGGTGTATTGATGTTGTGGCAGTAGTATCAAATTATGCATGGAATTCTTTTCTATGAACTCAAGAAAAATTGAACAGTTAAAATGCCTTTAGTGATGCAATATAATTTATTTTATTATTTATTAACCATTATATATTTTTATGCCTATAAAATGGGAAGCATACATTAAAGATGCTGATTGCATGCTAAGGAATAATAGCTACCAAGATGAAAAACACCTGTACAATTTTCCAAGTTGCCATTTGAATCTGTCACTCTAAAAATACAATTTGAGGCCTGGAGAGGTGGCTCAGCAGTGAAGAGCACTGACTTCTAAAGGTCCTGAATTCAATTCCCAGCAACCACATGGTAGCTCACAACCACCTGTAATGAGATCTGATGCCCTCTTCTGGCTTTCATGTACACATGCAAGCAGAACACTGTATACATAATAAATAAATAAATCTTTTAAAAATTATGACTTGAGATAATGACTAATGGGAACCTATGGTTTATAAAACTTGTATACTTGATAATTTCAAAAATTAAGAAAATAAATTCATCACCTTATGGAAAACAATTAGGAATGTTTGTAACTAATTAAAAGTTTGGAAAATCTGTATTCTCCACTCTGAGTTTCAGAGATTTCTGATGCTTTCTGGTGACTTCAATGATACGAATACTATGAATTTGATTTTATGTGCTATAATAAGAATATGTCAATATTTAAAATATGACCCATGTTTGCTACAATACTCACTGTTGTGACAAAGTATCTGGCAGAAACAACTTTAGGACAAGGAGAAATTATTTTGGCCCATGATTTATGAAAGGATGAAATTCATCATGACTAGAAGGCACAACAGTGAGAGCATGAGGCAGCTGATCACATTGCATCCACCATCAGAAAGCAGATAGAGATCAACCCTGGGGCTCATTGGGTTTTCATGCTCCCTTCTTCCCTTTGTGTCACCTGGTACCCCACTAATGGCATTGTGTCTCTTACATGCATAGTGGGTCTTCCACCCTCAGTTAAGTCACTCTGGAGAACACAGACAGACCAGATGGCTGATTCCCAGACAATTCCAGATCCAGTCAGTTTGACAATAACAATTAAACTATCCCACTTAAAGAGGTAATGCTTTTAAAGTCATCAAATATACTACAAAACCATGCACTGACAAAATAAAATAAGTACTCAAAGTGTAAGACACATTGATGGAGTATCAATGTAACAGAGTGTGCAGCAGCCATTAATGTAGGTTCTGTTTCCAAATTCTTACTAAAGTTCAAGGGACTTAAGAACTTGGCCAGTTTCTCCAGGCTGTTAATTGTCCCCCTTCTCTCTGAGAGAATTGGATGAATTGAGTTCAACCAAAGCAACTATTCACAATAGTTACATAGTAAATACAGGAATATAGCCACACCTTGTTTAGCATTAAAGGTATTGACAAAGTTAGAGAATGATAATGCTTTTTATAAGTTTTGTTTACAAAACATAATTCCATTCCACAAATTATGTCTTATAGACTAATCCAGGGTGATTTTTTAAAATAAATCTATACATATTTGAAAATGAATCTGTTTAAATTCTAATTCTAATTCACCAGGTGTGGTGATAGTCACCTGATCACGAACATGGAAGACTGAAGCAAGAAGACTGCCATGAATTCAAGGCTAGCCTGGAATACATAGAGAGCTCAAGATCCATCTGAGCTAAATAGGGAGACCTGTCTCCAAATAAATCAATCCATCAAAATGTGCAAATTATATTTTAAAAATCTTAATAGGGTTTCTCAATAGATTTTTAAGTATGAAAGGAATCTTTAGAGATAGGAAATGGTTTAAGAACCATTGATTTAATAATTTTTTCATCTTAAATGCATGTAGAGTACAATGCTGCTTATATCAATTTTAGCTCTAAATACATCTTTATTTCTCTAGAGGTGCTCACCAAATATAAATCTAGGTACTTCTGGGGATGGCCATTTTTGGACAGATTTAAAACAGTTTATTGGTGCTTGCCACCAAGATTAAAATAAAAATAGAGGGAAGTGGTATCTAAAAATATATAGATCTCTACAAATTTAGACATAATTGATGATTCTGGGCAAGTTGGAACTCAAAATGGAAAAATACAAAATTATATTAGTTTTATCTTACTGTGAAGCAAATTATCAATAACTTAGTAGCCTAAAGCAATAAAAATGTATTTTGTTCATGTTTGCATGACTTCTGAATAAATAGATAATGCTCTGTTTTAAACTTGGGTTGTATTTAGGTGAGTGAGTTCATTTTATGGTAACTCACTGAGCTGTATGGTTATAATCTGTTGTTTTCTAGATGAGTTCTAATTCAATTGAAAAAGGATAGCTATAAGCTTATTGAACAGATGTGCAAAATTTATTTTTAAGTAAAAAGAATAATACTCAAAACACTTTAAAAACTCTTAAATTCATAAAAGCATAATCTTCCTCTTAGAAATGAAATTGGGATATGCAGATATTCATAGATGCAGAGAGAAAGGACAGAAAACATTCCTAAAAGTGAGATCATGAATGACAAGGTTGGAGGAAAGGATACAATTCTCAAGTTTCTCTTTGTATCTTCTTTACTATTTCATTTTTAAATTAAGGATATATATGATTTAGTAATTAGAATAGAAGTAATTTTAAGAAATGAGAAATAGTAGAATATAAATTTAGATCTCAGCTTTAATAATTATTATACTACTGAATATTTAAGACACTATTATATGATTTAATTAATAATAATACAACTTGTTCCTAGTACCTACATGGTGGTTCTTGACATTCTATAACTCCAGTCCCTGGGGATCTGATGCCTTCTTCCAGCCTCCACAGGTAATGCATACATGTAGTGTACAGACGTACATGCAGGCAGAACATTTATACATGTAAAGTAGAAATAAAAGTCAAAAAAATAAGTTTAAAAATGTTCTGTGGAATTAAGCAGAGATTTCTCAGACAAAAAGATACAAACAGTTAGGCATCACTTTCAAAAGTGTTCAACATTTTTAGTTACCAGGGAAAGATAAATCTACTGTGAGAGTCCATCTCACTCCAGTCAGAATGTCTATCAACAAGACTACAAATGATAACAAATTCTGATATAGCTTTAGGGAAAGCAAAACCCTTACACACTGTTGGTGAGATTCTAAGCCAGTGCAGTCATTTTGAAAGTCATTTGGAAGTTTTCTAAAGCAAAAATTAAAAATAAACATAGAAGTAAAATAAATTACCATATTACCCAGGGAACAAAAAAGATTTTACAACATACTACAAATACATTTGAACATTCATGTTCATTGCTACCCTAGTCACAATAGGCAGAAAATGAAATCAGTTTAAAGGCCCATTAATTGATGAATGGATAATGAAATGTGGTACACATACACAACAAAATTTTATTCACCTGCCAAGAAAAATGAAATAATAACATTTGCAGGTAAATGGTTAAAACTGAAAAACATACCGAGTGGACTAACCCAAGCCCAGAAGAACAAATGCTGTTTGCTCTCTCTGATATGTGGATCCTAGCTTCAATCCTTTAGTTCTGTTTAAGTCAGTAGAGTTTTGAAACTATGAGACTAAGATGCTGGGGTGGAGTTCCTTAAGAGAGTGAGGATAGTGGAACATGAGTCAAAGGAAAGTGTAGAGGTGAAAGACCAGGGTAAAAATGTTTAAGTAGGAAATGCTTGGGGGAATTAAGAGGGTGAGGAGGCAGTGGTGAGGATTAACTAAACTAAACGTATATGGAAAAGCCATATGTAAACCTAGTATGTTGTAACCCAATTAAATATTACAAAAGAGAGATTAAATAGGTACCATGGCTAGATAATGCTGCCCCTAGAAACAAAACACAATTACAAAACACAGTTACTAAGCACAATTCCCAGTCCCAGGTGTGAGATATCACCACAGGGATTACAGAGGCTCTCCACACAATATGGAATCTTGTCAGTCCTCCACAGGATAGGACCCTATTGCTAAAGACACCACACACACCAGTTGCAAGATTTAGAGAACACCAGCTGGAACTGAGCTGGCTAGATTTCAAGGTGAATGGAAAATGCAATGCAAGTTACTAGGAAAGAAAGCACATAAACTGTCTAACCGAGCAGTGAGCCCTATGAGCCACAAGATCAACCCGCCAGGCAAGCTGGGCCCACCAGTGCAATAATGGCATGACCGTTACAGTAGTAAAGAACTACACTCTGATTGGATTTGAGGCCCACTCCATGGGGAAACCACATGTGGGGCTATAAGCCCTATTTACATCGATGATGCTTAGAAAGATCATAGGCCCAAAGAAGAACTTACTATTCTCATTTAACTAAATTTACATAACACCAAACTGGCTTCTAAATATCTATATTTATGTCCAGAGACAAAAGCTACTCTCAACCTTAACCAGAGGTTGTTTGTTTGTTTGTTTGTTTGTTTGTTTTTGTTTTCTTTTGGTTTGGGGGATTTTTTTTTTTTGCAGTGAATGGTAGTGAATGCATATTTATGGTTTTCCACAATGCTGAGGATAAGTGATGGCTAAGGGTTTAGCCCTAGGTAAGATATTTACACCACCCCCTCTATGGCTTAGAGAGTATTATAGAACAGTGTGTAGGAAGTATGTAACAACCAGAAGATAGTAGGGAAGGACTATGAAATGCCATACATTAAACTAGATACAACTAGGCAGTCATGCACTTACAATTACTGTGATCACCAGCACTGTTCCTGCAACAAGACTGTCCCTATAAACAATCAGTCATGTAAGGATGAGAGACTCATAGGGCCCAACTTCTTATTCCTGAATTATTAGCTATTAATAGATTCTGGAATTGGAATGGTCATTTTCTTCAGTACCCATTGCTGAGACCATTATGTTTCTACTGGGTAGCTCCAAACCCATGATTACCCAGACTGCTCAATAGTCACAAAAACGAACAAACAAACAAACAAACAGTGTGAATTTGAGAAAGAGAGTGATAAGAAAGAGGGCAGGTAGACAAGAGAGAGGAGAAAGTGGGATAAGAATTGTCAGTACACATTATGTAAATGTGTGAAATTTTCAAAGAACAAATTTAACAGTTAAAAACAATGAATGTTAATATTACGAATTCCATATCCTCCTCAGTCTGTGGAAAATAACGTGCAACATAACTTGTTTGTCTTAACTGGGGCTTTCATTGATGTGGTAAAACTCTGACCAAAAGCAATTTGGGGGAAAAAATGGTATATTTGCCTTACACATCCGTATCACAGTTCATCATCAAAGGAAGTCAGGGCAGGAACTCAATGCAGGAACCTTGAGGCAGAAACTGAAGCAAAATGAAAGCCATAGAGGAATGATGCTTACGGGTTTGCTCCTCGTGGCTTATTCAACCTGCTTCTTTATAAAACCCAAGACCATCTGCCCGGGGGGGATCACTCTCAGTGAGCTGGGTATTCCCACATTGATCATTTTTCAAGAAAATGTCCCATAGGCTTATGTATAAGTCTGTATTATAAAGGTGTTTTCTCATTTAAAATTTCATCTTCTCATATGACTAGCTACGTAAAGTTTACAAAAAAAAAAAAAAAAAACTAATCAGGACAATTGACTTTTTGTCAACTAGACATACCAACACAGTGCTATTAAACCATAATCTTTCCTATCTTGTTTGTCACTAAGATTAACATCAATATCTCAATTGAAAATACATTCCAAATTTGAAAATTCTCATTGACTTTAAAAATCAAATACTTTAAAAGTTCAAATATTCTTTAAAATATTGTCTCCTTTAAATTTCAAAACCCTTCTAAAACATTTAAAATGTCTCCAATGTAATGTTCCAGATTATAAAATGTCTCTAATGTTAATGTCTCTTAATTGTTGGTACACATGGGAAAAAAAAACAACAACAAAAACACAGAAAACTACTTTCTTACTTCAAGGGGGGTAAAAATCACATTGTCACAATCTAATCAAAGGTAAACCAATTTTAAACAGGGTAAATCTTCAGTGCTTGATGCCTGGTACGCACAACATTCTGGGCTTTAAAGGGGCTTGGTAGCTCCATTTCCCTGGCTATGCCCTCTGAAGCTCACACAGCTTGTCTCATAGGCTCAGGGTGGCTCCATTCCACAGCTGTTGCTGTCCTTGGTGGTCGTTCTGTAGTCCTGGCATCTTTAAAACGCTGGAATTTTTGCTTCAATTAGAATGGATACTCACTAAGTGAATCTCCAGGACTCATTTCAGGAACTCTGCCCTTGCCCCATAGTACCAAGCTTCAACTTTTCTCTATGACCCCCTCAATCCTCAGCCCTTTACTGAAACTGAGGCTGCACCTTCCCCAATGGCCTCTCCTGTTTTCTCATAGTGCCAAGCTTTAGCTGCTCCCCATCACCCTTTTATGCTTTCAAAACCAGTGTCATTTTTGTAGACCATTACACATTACCAAATCCAGCTGCCAGAACAAGGTAAAGCTTTGGCCACCTCTAGACCACAACTTCTGAGTGATGAATCTCAGGAAACTTTCCAGAAGACTTCACTTGAATTTTTCTTGTCTCCTCTAAATCATAGTTGATATAGTTGATTCATCAGCCCCAGTTGATCAATATCAATTATCCCAGCAAAGCAAAGTTTTTACTTTATGGATCTGGCCCCCTTGTTAATCACAGCCGATTCTTTAACCCCTACTGATCAACACCACAGATTCTTAATTCATAATACCATATGCATGGCCCTGATAGAGTCTTTACTTCTCACTGGTACTTCACAAGTCAGTTCTCCATCATCTAGACAGCTCTTTGCCTTATCTTCTAAGTTTACACAACAGCCCATTAGCCTCTGAACATTCAATGGATTTTATAGCCTGAAGTTGCAAAGTCCTTCTACAATCATCCAAACATGGTCAGGTCTCTCACAGAAGTATCTCATGAACTTGGTCCTAACTTCCATCTTAGTTAGGATTGCTACTGACGTGGTAAAACTCCAACCAAAACCAACTTGGGTGGGGGAGGGAGGAGGTTTATTTAGCTTCCATTTCCACATCACAGTCCATCACTGGAGGAAGTCAGGGCAGGAATTCAAGGCAGGAACTGAAGCAGAAGCCATGGAGAAATGCTGCTTACTGGTTTATCCTCAAGGCTTGCTCAGCTTGCTTTCTTACACCACCCAGGACCACTAACCCAGGAGTGGCCACACCCACTGTGAACGGGGCCCTCTGACATCAGTCATTAATCAAGAAAATGCCCATCACGTTTGCCTACAAATCAATATTACGGAGGCATTTTCTTAATTGAGTTTCCCTGTTCTCAGAAGACTCTATCTTGCGTCAAGTTGACAAAAAAAACTAACTAGGATAATGATATTTCTTGCAATAAATCTAATAACACTATTAAAATCCTGTCATTACTCCCTAAGAAAGGATTATACTTGTTGACTGAATTTTATTAAATAAAATATTCATTAACACTAATACTAATTGTCATTTGTTATGAGAATAATTTTGCAAAACAGTTCCCTCCCATGGTTCATGTGGGAGGAAGGTTCACAGTAAAATACAAATAAAGACATTCTCAAAATATATAACACAGATATAACACAGATATCCATGCATTCATGGCTATCACAATGTGGTCATCAATCTACACTCCCTGTTTGAGCTTTACTCTTGAGATCTATTTTTAAAATGTTGTATAGACATGTAACATGTTGAAAGAAAAAAGTTTCACATCTGAAATTTGTATGACTGGATATTTTTAATTGGTATACTACACTAAAACTTGAGCTAAAGTATAGTTTAATACTACCCTATGGCATTCAAACTACATGTAGATACATCAATTGATTTGAAAATATTATGGTATAAGCAAATTTATTTGAGTAAAGAGCCATTTGGTTAAAATTCTCATCTTGCTTAATTGTTTGATAAAATATTTGAGTAAAAAGAATACAGCTGTTAGGAAAGGGGAAGGAGAGCTGTCAATCGGGCTATACAAGGAAAAGTAGTTAGCATTAAACATACTTTTCTAGGGGTTATAAATTCTTTAAAGAAGTCTAAATTAGTTCATACTTAATAATTAGGATGTATAAGACAGGTGAGCTGGCTAAACAGGATGGTCACATCTCTAGGGAATTACTGACCAAAAAGATAGTCAAGAATTGAAAACTCTTTCACCAGTACTGGAGTCTAGCAATAATGGCCTCAAGGTTTGATGTCAGTGAGAGATACCCTGTTTTTTAATGAGTTTGGACCTAAGATGACAATAAGATGTAGCATTTTAACCAGTGGAGATCTTGGTTAACCCTTGAAGGTTATATAAATACAGGGAAAAGGTCTCCCTGGATGGCATCCACTATGCAATAACGCCAATGAAACTGACATCAACCTGAAGATATAAACATACAGACAGGGATAGCATCTTACTCCTTTTTAATGTGCTACCTCAGTCTCTATGAGTTCACGTGTGTGTCAATCGTGCAGAGGCCCTTGCTTTCTTGGAGTCTTCTATCCCCTCTGGCTCTTACACTCTTTCTGCCTCCTCTTTCACAGGATTCCCTGAGCCCCAAGGGGAGGTATTTGATGGAGACATCCCTTTTAAGACTGAGTGGTCCATAGCTGAGGAGTCCCCAACTGGATCAGGCCCTCTGGATAAGTGAGACAGTTGATTAGCTTGAACTGTTTGGGAGGCCCCCAGGCAGTGGGACCAGGACCTGTCCTTAGTGCATGAGCTGGCTGTTTAGAGCCTGGGGCCTATGCAGGGACACTTTGCTCAGCCTAGGTGAAGAGAGGAGGGGACTGGAGCTGCCTCCACTGAATCTACCAGGCTGAGCTGAATCACCAGGGGAGTCCTTGCCCTGGAAGAGATGGAAACGGGGGGTGGGCTGGGGAGAGAGGGGGGAAGAGGAGGGAGGACAGGGGAATCCTGGCTGATATGTAAAATTAAATTAAATTATAAAATTAAAAAAAAAGACTGAGTGTTCCAATGACTCTCACTCTCTGCATAGTGTCTGGCTGTGGGTCTCTGCATTTGTTCCTTTCTGCTATAGAAGGAAGCTTCTCTGGTAATGGCTGAGCAAGGCACTCATCTATAAGTATAGAAGAATGTCATTAGGAGTCTTTATATTGCTACATTTTTTTTTAGAACACTGGTTTTACTGCAGGTGCCTGGTCCACCTAGTTTCAGGTTCTTGGTCATCTAAGCATTATCGGGTACAGGTTTCATCTTGTAGAGTGAGCCTTAAGTATTTGTAAAACTATATCAAATTTCTACAATTCAATGGCAAGTCAAAATAAATAAACTCCTAACAGTTATATTCACGACAGTTTAATGAAGAATATTGACAGTCACTTTAATGAAGGAGTACTTTAAAACTTAAGCTGTGTTGAAAAAGAGAGAAACATTAAGCAAGGGTAAGTTACAGAGTAGGCTGGATCATGCTAGAAAGACTAGGGAAGTTCTGTGAAAAGTGAATAGCAGAGAACTTAGGAAGGAAAAAAAGAAACAGGCAAAGCAGAGACATGAACTCCAACAGAGGGAAGAAATTATATAAATACTTTCTGGTGGAAAGAACATTGTCTGCCCTCACTGCTATGTTAAGGATTGATTGAGACCACAAACACACCCAACAAGACGTCTCAGTGCCTTGGAAAAGACAATTTATATATATGAAACAGTAGTAGGAGCAAAATTGTAACTGACTGAATATCCCTCAAACATTTCTTACTCTCTCATCAATAGCTAGGCAAAAATTTAGAATTTAGAAAAATAGTCTTTTTTCCTACCTCTTTTTTGGGGGGCTATTTAATCATACTGTCAACAAGTCTCCTTTTAAAATTTTTAAAAATATATTATCTATGTTATATGTATGGGTGTTTCTGCCTGCATGAATGTTTGTACACCACATGACTGCAGTGCCCATGAAAGCCAGAAGAGAGCAAAAGATCCACTGTAGTAACCCAGGGTGATGAGCCATTGTCTGTTTACTGGAAATCTAACCAAGACACCCCAGAAAAAGCATCCACTGCTCCTAACCTTTGACCAACCTCTCTAGGCCCAAAACAAGCCCCTTAGAGTCCAAATTTAGGAGAATTTCTGCATAAAAAGATAGCAAATTACGTTCCTACTTACGCATATGTTGATGGCATTTGTGCCATATTTAAGACTTTCTGAAAATAATACAATTGCTAAGAAGTTATTTTTATAAGTGAGTAGAATGATTTAAGGTCAACATGTAAATGATGTTTTATTTTTAAAATTTTGTTACTAGACAAAATTTTATATTTTATTAGGCCATAGTTCCTACTGCTAAATTCACATTGTTGTCTCAAAGACAGAGGGAAAAGCAGAGCGAACTTAAGAAAGCCATTTGTAGTGATAAGGTCAATTCGGCATCAGGATAGACATTCTTCTTAAATGAAATGGAGCAGAGATCGCAGTCCTGTGGGTACATTACAATTCATGATCACACACAGTTTGTCTTTCATTTCAACAAATTTTGAAAGGGATCACATAGAGAACTGTTGGTTTTCACAAGGGGTATTCTCTTCTGGGGACATTCAAGGAGAAAAACAAAATGTCTTACTATCTATGTATACGTTTAAAGTTTCTGAAGTTTAGATTTTTCTAGCACCTTTCGTGTCTGTTCTATACAAAAGTCGACTTTTTTTTTCTGAAACAGGGTTTCTCTATGTCGTTTTGGTGCCTGTCCTGGATCTCACTCTGTAGACCAGGCTGGCCTTGAACTCACAGAGATCCGCCTGCCTCTGCCTCCTGAGTGCTGGGCTTAAAGGCGTGGGACACCACTGCCAGGCAAAAGTCGCCTTTTTATACAACATTTTGTTTTCTGAAGAACCTCTATGATCCTTTTTCTAGCTGATTTACTTCCCCGTTCCACAGCCTACCACTCCTTATACCCAACAATATTTCCTCAAGGACTTATCAACAACTGTAACGATATCTGCATCTATTTCAGGCAAGTGCTGTTACCTAATCACCCATCTACTCCAAGGGTCCACATGTTCTCACTGGCCACTTGACAGATGAGTGTGTCAAGGAACAGGTGGTTTAAGATCAGCTAGACCAAAGCTGGAAGTGCCTAGTAGTGAGGTGGCGGGAATCCTAGTTAGTTCTACTAAATCTAAATATTTATCAGATAAAAACACTAAAAGCATATTTAAATGATATTTAATTTTAAAGAGTTCTGAACATAAAAACTATTGAGTCTTACGAATGGACTGATACTTTCTCTGCTATTGATCTCTAATTTCTAGGAGACAATGTCACATATATGTGAATACATGTGTATCAATGTTGATAATTTTTTATTTATTATAGTTGGCCTACTTCCTTCAGCTGTTTGACTGAGAAAATAGATTCTAAAGTTTATTACAATGCAAAACTGGCACTTCCATTAATAACATAATAGGAGACAAAGGAGGTTCTAGAAAGTATTGATGTTTGACAAAACAAAGATATGTATTAATAAATTATAGAAAAAATAAAGAGAACAAATGATTTCATCAGAATTCATATTTAACTTGTAAAAGATTTCTCAGAGAACTCTGTCCAGCATCATTTCTGTTCCTTGCCGATTTCCCACAGTTTCTGCATCACTTATTTATCCTCTGCTATTGGTGGCCTCCGAGGTTATTGTGGGAAAATGCCCATCATGTGTTACCAGCTGTAGTTTTGAGAATACCTTTAAATGGTACATATATTTTAGTTTTTTGGAATGCATAGAAGTTTTCACATTTCCTGATAGTAATAACCAATAAGTTACAGGTCTCATGTCATTAGTCTTGATGTCAAAAAGCTATATAATAATGAGAATTTTCACTTTTTGGATTTTATGGTTTTTAGTTGATTTTTTTTTTTGAGACAGGGTTTCTCTGTGTAGTTTTGATGCCTGTCCTGGATCTCGCTCTGTAGACCAGGCTGGCCTCAAACTCACAGAGATCTGCCTGGCTCTGCCTCACAAGTACTGGGATTAGAGGCATGCACCACCAGCGCCCAGCTGAATTCTTTTTCACACAACATAATTTGATCATGTTTCTCTTCCTCCAGTACTTCCCGGATCTTCCTGCCTCTCTACCCACAAACTTTATGTTCTTTATCTCCCTCTCTTTAAAAACAAAACCAAACAAACAAAACAATTTAAAAAAACCCAGGAAACATACACAAAACCAGAAACGAAAACGTATAAGCAGAAGACTAATAAGACAAAAAAAATTCCCAAACAAACAAAATGAGATAAGAACTCTACAAAATACCATTGAGCTCTTGTTGTGTTGATCAAATACTCATGGACATGTTGCCTGTCCTTAAGTATGGTTAATACACTTAGCAAGACTCCATTGGAGAAAACTATCTTCTCCTTTGCCAGAGGGTATCAATTACAGATACCCTCCTGGTCAGGGTTGTGAGCCCTTTTCTTCCTGTCAGGGCTAGGACACCATCTGGCTTGAACCTCTGGAGGCCATGTGTGTGCTTCCATGGCATCGTGGTGAGTTCATGTGTGCACCAGTCCTACTCTGTCTAGAAGACACTGTTTCTTTGGAATTATCCATCATCTCTGGCTCGTAAAAAAATCTTTCAGCCTTCCCTTCTGAGTATCACCAAGCCTTGAGGGGAGAGGTTTGATGAAGACATCCCTTTTAGGACAGAGTGCTCCAAAGTCTTTTGTTCTTCGCACATTTTTCAGTGTGTTGGTTCCTGTCTCCTACAAGAAGAAGCTTTGTTGATGACAGAGCAAGGCACTGATCTATGGGTATGATAGTATGTCATTTGGAGTCATTGAAATTTTCATGTCCCTTTAGCAGAATAATATTTAGTTCTCCCCTAGGAGAGACTTTAGAAGTGTCAGGTATGAGTTCCATCTCATGGGGTGAGTCTTAAATCAAATCAAAAAGTGGTGTGTTATTCCCATATCCTTTGAGTCACTATTGCACCGGTATATCTTGCAGACGGGTCCTGGCTGTAGCTTGCATGGTTTGTAGTGGAATTTATGATTGCCTTTCTCCTGTGACAGCATGCAGAGTACCTTCCAGTACCATGAAAGCTAGTAAGTAGTGGTGAGCTTATAGTTATGCACCAGCTTGACTTCTTCGTGTTTGATGAGATATGCAAATGTCATCTTCAGCGGCAAGGACTTACCACCGGGTAGTAGAGTAACTGATAGCCTTGGTGGTGTTTTGGGGATTCCATGGGACCCCTTTGGCCAATTACTCAACTCTATGTAACTCCTGGAGCTGGAAGTTTTCATTGATGACATAGGATTATTAGTTGGGGCATTGTCTCCTTTGTTATTTGTTGACTGGATTTAGATTTCTTTCATATATGCATATATTTTAGGAATCTCTACAATAATAAGTTTCCATGTGTTTTTTTTGTTGTTGTTGTTTTTTGTTTTTTTGGTTTTTTTTGGTTTTTCGAGACAGGGTTTCTCTGTGTAGCTTTGTGCCTTTCCTGGAACTCACTTGGTAGCCCAGGCTGGCCTTGAACTCACAGAGATCTGCCTGGCTCTGCCTCCCGAGTGCTGGGATTAAAGGTGTGTGCCACCACCGCCCGGCCTTCCATGTGTTTTTTAAATGGCCTTCAAATAGTCCCTCCATATTGTCACTCCTTTACCCGTCTTTTTCACTCCCTTCCTATTTAACCCTCTTATTCTAGTTTCCTCAAGGTCTCTCCAAAACAATATTTTCTATTTTCCTCCTCGGCCTTTCTTCCCTGCTAGTCCCTGACTAGGCACCTTTGTGCTGATTTGGACTGTAGCACCCATATCAAAGGCAAAGGGCTAATATCTACATAGAAGAGAAAAGATACAATATTTGTCTTTGGAGTTTGAGTTACTTCACTCAAGATGAGATCTTCTAGCTCCATCCATTTACTAGTGAATTTAATTTTTTTAACAGGTGAATAATATTCCTTTCTGTAAATGCACCAAATTTTCATTATCTATTCATTAGTTGATGAGCAGCTAGACTGTTTCCAAGTTCTAGCTATTAGGACTAGAGGATGAATAAACATGGATGAGAAAGTATTTCTGTAGTAGAATGTATAGTTCTTTGGGTATATGCCCAAGAGTGGTGTGACAGGATCTTGGGTAGATGATTCCTAGCTTCCTGAGGAACTGCCAGACTGAGTACAAGTGTGTGTTCCCAGTGGCAGTGAAAAGGTGTTCTCTTCTGCTGCATCCTGGCCAGTATATGTCATCATTTGTTTGATTGATCTTGGCCATTCTAACTGGTTTAAGATGAAATCTCCAAGTTGTTATGACTTTCATTTCCTCAATGGCTGAAGATGTTGAACACTTTTTAGATGTTTCTCTGCCATTTGTTGTTCATATTTTGAGAAATCATTATGTAGTTCTATACAGCATTTTTAATTTTTTTTTTGTTTTCCTGATTTCAGGCTTGTTTTTTTTATTTCTTTGTAGATAATTACCTTTTATCAAAGTGTAATTGATAAATATATGTTCCTATTCTGTCACCTGCCATTTGCCTTTGCTCAAATGACAGTGTCTATATGGACGCTTTTTAGCATCATGAGGTGTCACGTTCAGAAAGTTCTTTCCTGTGTCAATAAGTGCAAGCCCATTCCTCACTTTCTCATTTATCAGATCCATGGTGTGTCTAGGTTTATGTTGAGATCCTTGGTCCATTTGGAATTGAGTTTGGTGCATACTGATAAAGATTAATCCAATTTGACCAGCATCATTTGTTGAAGATGCCTTCTTTTTTGTCCAGTGTGTGTTTCTAGCTTGAATGTCAGAAATCAGTGTCCACAGGTGTGTGGATTCATTTTTGTGTCTTAGTTAAATTCCATTGATAGATGTGTCTGTTTTTGTGCCAATACCATACTGTTTTTGTGGGGGTTTTTTTTGTGTGTTTGTTTGTTTGTTTGTTTTGCTGTAGTTCTGTAGTACAACATGAAATCAGTCATGGAGGTATTTCCAGCAGTTCTTTTATTATTCAAGATTGTTTTAGCTAACCTGGGTTTTTTTTTGTTTCCATATGAAGCTGAAATTTGTGTTTTCATGATCTGTGAAGACTTGCATCAGAATTTGAGGGGATTGTGTTGAATTTGTAGATTGCTTTTGGTAGAAGGTCCATTTTTAATATATTAATGCTATTGATCCATGAGCTCGGGGGTGGGGGGGGGCTTTTCATCTTCACGTATCTTCAGTTTCTTTCTTCAGTATCTTAAAGATTTTGTCATACAAGTCTTACATTTGCTTGGTTAGAGTTACCACAAAATATTTTAGATTCTTTGAGGCTATTGCACAATATGTAGTTTTCCCGATTTTTTTCTCAGACCACTTGTCATTTGGATATTGGAGGGCTACTGAATTTTGTGAGTTAGTTTTGTATGCAGCTATGTTGCTGAATGTGTTCATATTTGAAGGAGTTTTCCAGTGAAATTTTTAGTGTACTTATGTATACTATTATATGATCTACAAATAAAGACACTTTGACTCCTTCCTTTCCAATTTGTATCCCCTTGATCTCCTTCAGTTGTCTTTAATTGCTCTAGCTAAGACTTGAAGTACTATATTGAATAGGTATGAGGATGGAGAAAGTGAACAATTTTGTCTTGTTCCTGATTTTAGTGTAATTTATTTGAGTTTCTCTCAATTTAATTTGATGTTGGCTATAGGCTTGCTGTAAGCTGCCTTTATTGTGTTTAGGTATGTCTCTTGTATTCCTAATCTCTCCAGGACTTTTGTCATGAAGGGGTGTTAGATTTTGTCAAAGGCTTTTTCTCATGTAATGATATAATCATGTTTCATTTTTCTTTCAGTTGGTTTATATAGCTGATTACATTTACTGATTTATATATGTTGAGCCACCCCTACATCTCTTGGATGAAGCCTACTTGATTACAGTGTTATATGTGTTCTTGTATTTGTTTTCAGTATTTTATTGAGAATTTTTTCATCTATGTACATAAGGGAAAATGGTCTGTAATTCCCTTTCTTTGTTGGGTCTTTGTGTGGTTTTGTTACCAGTATAATAGTGTTAGGCAATGTTTCTTCCCTTTTGATTTTGTAGAATAATTTGAGGAGTGTTAGTATTAATTCTTCTTTGAAGGTCTGATAGAATTTGTGCTGAATTTGTACATCCCTGGGCTTTTTTTTTTTTTGAAAGACTTAATGATTACTTCTATTTCACTAGGGGTTATGGGTCTATTTAAATTGCTTATTTGATCTTGATTTAACTTTAGTAGGTCACATAAACCAAGAAGCTCATTCATTTGTCTTAAGTATTCCAATTTGGTAGAGTACATGAACTTTCACTTTTTGAAGCAAGGTGTGACTTTTGAACTATTCTAAACCTAAAAGATATTGAATTCATTACTAAAGCATTGTTGTCATACCAATATAGTAAGCTTGGCAAGATTTTCATTTTAAAAAGTTCAGTCTTCATCACTTCAATATTGATTTCTGTAACTATTCTACCAATCCCTCCATCTGATAGTTTTTAGAGGAAATATAGGAAAACTAGACGTTAATATGATGCAAATTAATATTCAACATCATACTGTTATATATGAATGCATCAACCTAAACAAAACTTTCATTGTATGCATATCTACACTCTTCATATCTAACACATTAATATATAGCAAGCATCAGTACTAACTGGAGAGCACATCACAACGTAATTTATTAAAAATGCAGATTTCTACTGAAATCAAACTTTCTTCCATTAGCTAATGGCAAGAAATCATCAAGAGCTATCTACAGATTTACATGTTGGTAATCTTAGTATTGTTCACAGTGGATGTATGGAGCTCTCAGTTGCTTTGTAACACTGTCTCTAAGATATGCATGTATCTTGGCAAACAAAAACATTAAATATCAACTTGGTGCTTCGTAATGCAGAAATAAAATGGGCTTTGCTAATCAAAAACATAATCTTCATGCTAATATTACTCTACATAGCATTGTCTTGAATAATATGACAGTGGACACTACGAGACAGTTTTTGATGTCTAAAACATATTTTCAAGTGATAGTTTATGACATGGGCTCACATTTTCTTCTTTAAGTTGTAAATAAAGTTAAAATTGTGTAAATAGAATGTCCATTGACAAAGTTGCAATAGCAAAAGTTCGTATCTACAGTGTTTCATCTTCTGGTTTATTAAGACGGGAGCAGAGACTAGAGAAGGGATTGACCTTCAGTTTTCAAGGGAAAATGAAGTGCACAACTGTCAGGCACATCTATAACAAGGAGTGTGAAATGAATTTCATGTTGAAGAACTATTAAAATTGCATAAGGCCAACCGAGGGGAAAAGACCACACACTGATGAATTTGGAGATCAGGAAGTTCAAGTTGAGAGATGTTCAGTTCCTCACCAAACCACGAGCTAACATTTTCTTCTCTGGTGCAAAGGACCATGATAAATAAAAACAGAAGGCAATAAAAAATTAAACAATAGCAATACATGCTGTGGAAAGCTTTGAACAGTCTTCCTATTTGTGAGTGAGAGATGCCCATAACTTCCAGAAATTACTATTGCTAGACATGATGGTGCTCATCTTAGCTCTCTGGGAAGCAGAAGAATTGCCTCAAATTAGAGGTCACTTTTGGCTGCCTGGTTAGATCCTGTCTCAAAACCAAGAACAAATGAACAAACAATTATTGATGAAGTTTTATGGGGCAAGAGCCTACAACAAAAGCATTCAATTTTTAACCTTTTCTCTATATAGGTCTAAGCTGTATGTGGTCTATTGGGTTTTAGACAAGATTTTGACTTATATATACTAATGCAATTGGAAGCAAATAAAAATATGGGCAAATTGAATATATAAGAATCTGGGAAGAAAAGTAATGATTGGTGGGATCAGAGAACACATTGTCATGCAGGACATTTATAGTTAAGGGGCATAAAGAGTTTAAAATTAAGATTCATGAGGAAGTTTCAAGGAAGTATTTGTTCATTAAATGAGAGACTAATGCTTGAACAATATAGGCTGATATTTCATTGTGGTGATATTTTATTTGTGCACCCCAATAAAACTTATCTGGGGATCAGAGAACAGAACCAGCCACCAAATTAAACATAGAGGTCAGGCGTGGTGGCACACAACTTTAATCCTATCACTCTGGGAGGCTGAGATCTGTCTGGATCTCTGTGAGTTCAAGGCCACACTGGAAAAAGAGCCAGGCATGGTGACACATGCCTTTAATCTCAGCACTTGAGATCTCATGCCTTTGCTACCAAGTATTTGGAAAGCACACATGCCTTTAATCCCGCACTAGGAAGGAAGAAAGATGGCAGGGAACAGAAAGGTATATAAGGCATGAGTAAACAGGAAGTCTCTCTCTGGAGACTGAGGAGTTGGTAAGGTGAGGTTGGTTGTGGCTTGTTCTATTGCTCTGATATCTCAGTTTTCACCCCAATATCTAGCTCTGGGCTTTTTATTAATAAGACCATTTGGCAATTCATCTTACATTTTGTGAATTTTTCACCCTGCTTTTGTGGGCCCCAAATCTCTCCATTAATGGGATGTCTCGTTATTGTTAAGCACTTGATTGCTCCCTTAAAGAGACTACCAAGAACTATATTTTACTGTGAACAATATTTAAAGACTGTGTTAGCTTTGAGCTAAATCTTTGGCAACAGACTTTTCTTAATTAAATTCTTAAAAACAGTTCTAAGTGTCCTCGAAATCTGGACTATCATATTTGTAAAAGTAAGAATAGGACCAACACCGGACTTTGAAAATAGTGCTAAAAGAAGCTCCGTCAGCTCCTTCCTTAACAATAACAAGTTGCGTATGACTACATTAAAGCAGAGAATAAAGCACAGCACAGGCTGAGATCAATTCTGCTACAATGTTACAATTTAACATCTGCAGCCTTTCCTATATAACAGAATTCAGTGATAAAAGATTTTAAGACTTTCAAGAGATTTACTAAAATTTTTAATTGAAACTTGGTCCCATGACAGGTACTGGTGCTCAGCCAATGTGTTTGAGCTCAATAAATGCTGGACAAAGACTCTTAATACTTCTTCAGACAATTTATTATAATGCTATCACATGCCAGTAAATTCCTGTTTTATGGCATTTAATACAGAATTGTGTCCTCGTCCCGCTTCATTGTTAATTTTATAATAGCTGATCTAGGTTACAAAGACTGAAAACATAGACGTTTCCAGGACAAAGCCCTGTAGCAATTACTGTAAAATAGGAATTCACTGGCCTTGTGATGACATTCTCAAGTATCCAGTTATACCTTATGATTTGAATAAGAACTGATTAAACTCTCACAATTCATAATGTGAAACTTTCCTGTCAACGCAATGGAGTAGGAGGAATTCAATCACTCCCTGAGTTTCCCTGCCTGCCCCAGCAAAGTAATAAAATAGCAAAAAGCCATCCATTTGTGGTGTTGTAAGCTTGATGGCACCCACCAGGGCACAGCAATAAAGATTAGGGTGAAGGGGATTCCAACTTTATGATTCCTTTGTCAGTTAAGCCTCAGAAAATTCAACAGAGACACAGTTCCAGCTTGTCATAAACTCTGTAGAAGAGAAAGTGGGGTTTTAGGATGATTATTGACAGAAATCACTCACAGACAATTCTGATACTTGGATACATATGCAACTAGTCCTGAGAATGCCTAAATATATTGGAGAGGCAGTTTATAGGATGAATTCTGTTGGGTTGGAACCTGCAGATTGCCCCTGCATGATTCGGGAAGCCCCATCTCCCTCTCTCTCTCTCTCTCTCTCTCTCTCTCTCTCTCTCTCTCTCTCTCTCTCTCTCCTCAAACCTCACCCTCTTAGAGAGTCTCTGAAAGAAAGGCCCCAAAAAAGCCCAGTTCTACTTTCTTGGTGGCCACCACAGCTTCCTTCACTAAAGTACCAGCCTTCCAATTCCCTGCCTAACTGCTCAGCTTTTGACCATACTTGGGCACAAATCCAGCTTGTAGCAGAAATCATCATTCCTGCCTACAGCCCATAAAATCTCCCTGCTTTTGTTTTGGGGTGCAACTCCTCTGGCCCCAAACTCTGTGACCAGAGGATCTTCCCCACACCCCACACCCCAGAGTTGCATTGTTCAAATATACCTGTTGTTATACTTCTTCAATTCGGCTTGATTTGGCTTACTGGATCGGCAGAGAAACTTATTAACAGGGGACAGAAAACCTATTAAATTCTAATTCTAATAAATGGGTTCAAGGAGCTCAGGGTATACCTCAGTAGTAGAACACTTGATGAGAATGTGAAAGGCTCTAGGTTTTATCTTCAACTGAGAGAGATAAACAGACAGACAGACAGACAGACAGACAGAGACACGCACAACACAGAAACAGAGACAGAGTATGCACCAAGATTGAAATCCCAAGTTCTCAAAAATAGACTATGCCATGGGGATTTGTATTCACAAATTTTATTTCTTGAGATCATGGAGTGTTCAGTCTCAAATGGGGTATCTATATTACACACACCCTTCCTCCACGTCTCAGTAATTATCGTGGAAGACTGAGTGACAGATTATAAGAGCCAGAGCGACAGAAACAGTGTTTTCCAGACATGACAGTTCATGACATTCATGACTGTTGGGTTGGAACCTGCAGACTGCCCCTGCATGATTCGGGAAGCCCCATCTCCTCCCTCCCCAACTCTGTTTCTCAGTGGTTATGACTGAATGCAGAAGACCTACAAAAGATAAAGCCAGACAAATCCTAACATGGATAGGGGGTTGAGTCATAAAGTTGTCCCCCTAAATGAAGAGTTAATGGCAAATTGATGATGGCTGGGAGAGGGAGAATTCCTTTACTTGAGGAATATGGCCCCTGATAGACCACTCATGCTTGGTTGATGGTTCTACACTCATGCAAAGGCAGGTAGGAATAAGAACTTTTCTTGAGGAAGGCCAGGATAATGGTGGAGAAAACAGAGAAGGAATCAGAGACTAGGATATATGTATGAATTTGATCAAAGCATATTATACATACATAAAATTCTCGAACAATAAAAATATTTTTTAAAATGCCCTCAAAAAAGACACCTGGAGGACTAGAGAGATAGCTCAGAGGTTAAGAGCACTGGCTGCTCTTCCAGATGTCCTGAGTTCAATTCCCAGCACCCACATATTGGCTCACAACCTGTAATGAGATCTGGTGCCCTCTTCTGGTGTGCAGGTATACATATAGACAGAACACTGCATGCATAATAAATAAATCTTTTGCTATACATATATGTCTGTTTCTCTTCTACCCAATGATGAGGAAATTATCTACTGCTTTTCACTGCATAGCACCTCATTAAGGGGAGCAGTGAGTAGGATGACTATTTTAGGTCAGTGAAAAACATGGAATGTTGTTTACAAAAATACGCTGAACCTTCATCTCCAAAGTAATGTCACTCATTTCACTGTGTCCTTTAAAGGTATGTAATGACAGTATTTACTTTATGCTTTTATGAAAATACCATGATAAATGTTTGTTTGTTTGTTTGTTTTTGTTTTTTCCCACAATCTTGTTCATAATATTTTAAAGACATAGTTACTTTTTAGCTTTGGAGCCTGTCCTGGAACTCACTCTGTAGACCAGGCTGGCCTCAAACTCACAGAGATCCATCTGCCTCTGCCTGCTGAGTGCTGGGATTACAGGTGTGCACCGCCGCCGCCGCCCGGCACATAGTTACTTTTTATATTTACATGAAGAAGAAAGTGAAGCATAGGAAGATGAAGCAATTTATCAAGGTCATGTACTTGTCGTGTGACTATTGTTGGGGATATATCTGCTTATTCAGATAGGGCAGTAATTACAGAGCAAAGATATGATTATTCCATTCAAGTCTAGCTTAGTGAACCAATACTTTAATTTGGATTACATGCAGAAGAATAGCTGGGGAATAACTTACAGGATCATAGATGACTCCAGTCACAACAGGATAATGCCTACTCCATTGGGTGATGACATCAGAATAGCTATTATCACTGGAGTCACCAGTATAATTTGCAGGTAAGTCCACGCCCAGCAAAAGCTTATTGCTTATATAACCTCAGAGCTGCACCTAATTAGTCTTGTAACTTTCTTGTGATCTTGAGAACCTTCATCCTTTCAGCAGAGACTGTCTCAACCTGGAGGAAACAAGCACATCTGGCACTCAACAGATTTCCTACCTATCACATTGTTTCTCCCCACTCTCTGCATCTCTGAGATATGGAGAGGGTGACGTAGGGGTCTCAGTAGATACCCTGACAGAATACCAGAAAATCAGTGACTTGTTCTCAGCATCTTGACCTGCTATGAGTCTTCACAGTGACCGATGTCCAGTAAAAGAAGTAATTCCTTCCGTGACCAATGCTGATGGCAGTAGTAGTAATCTATGGATATAAACACAAAGGTTTAGAAGGCAATTTGACAGTTATATCACATGCACCTAACCAAACATTAACAGTGGTCTCCCAGTTGGGCCTGTGTCTCTCCCAGCCAAAGGGTCATCCCTGATTTACAGTGCCTTCTGTGGAAAAGTCTTAAATCCAATTAGAAAGCAGTTGCTTTCATCCACAACAGCTGTGCCACTACAGCAACAGTGGGCATATTTTGCCTAGCATTTTGGTAGTCTAGAATGCACGGTCTATAACCAAACAGAGCAGTTGCCAACAATGCACCCTCAGAAGCCTTGAGAGTAGCACTATGAAAACCATCCAGGGGCATTGGGGACAGGGGGGACTACAGCTCAGTCTCAGTATGATCTCTCCATTTAAACAGCTAAAGCATGTGGAGTCTTCAGCAACAGAATTTACCGTGTAGTTATTATAGCATGCAATCATCAGCACTACTATTAGCCTTTTGGTTTATGAGGGCCTCTGGGGCTCCCTGGCAAACATATATAGGCAAGGGAGTTATATAACCCTGACTCTGGAGTTTTACTCCTCAAACCTACAGGTCTGAGAAAAGTATTTCATAATACCATATTTCAGTTGAAACAACCAGTATTTAAGAATTGAGATGTTACAAGTAGAAAAAAAATAACTAAATAGACACAATTTCAAAAACCTTTCTAAAAGGGAATGTTAAGCACATAGAGTCTTGGAAATTTAGTTCTTTAGAGACATTATTTAGGCAGAATGTTTGGCATACACAAAGGCACAAATAGGTTTACATAAGGAATTAGAAGATTAATTCAACCCTAATAAAAATTCCAAAGGTTTTGCTGCAGGAAAGGAATTGGCACTTATAGGGAGGTGGCTGTCAGCAGGTAGAGATGTTATTGAGTCTATGTTGTTCTTGGGTGCCAAATGGGCTTTTTTGCATTACTAGATAAAATTGTATAGTAGCCATGATTAATTATACTATTTTCTAAGCACACTTCCAAATTCCTTACCTGTTTTAATTATTTATTCCTAATATGCACCCAATGAGATATTAATGTACTCATTTAATGAGGACAACAAATTACTGAAACCTGAGAAGCTGTGAGATCACACAGACATTTTCAAAGTCAGGAAATAGGAACTGAGAATCTAACTCTAATTACTACTCAGTATGGTGCGCGCTATATATAATATAGACAATATACAAAATTAAAGTGTTTTGTAACTTTCACGTTTTATGATATGCTTAAGAAATATTCAACTTTTAAAATCTAAAGTATGACATATGAAATTAGTGAGACCTATTTTTTAAATTAGCTATTGTAAAAAAAATATGAGAGTATTGATGCAGGGCATGGGGACTGGATCTGCCTCTACTTAATGTGCCGGGCTTTGAAGATTCCCCATGGGAGACCTTGCCTTGTTGGAGGAAGGAATGGGGGGGTGTTGGGGGAGAAGGCAGGAGGGGCAGGAGGAGGGAAGAGGGGGATCTGTGATTGTCATGTAAAAAATTTCTTGATAAAAAAAAGGAAAAAAAGAATCTATTCTTTTTATTTTCCATTTTGCTTTACGCAAGTGCCATTATTCTTATAGAATTTTCAAAAAGTAGAATTAAAGAAAAAAATTCACATCCCAAAGGCTCAGGGAACACTGCAGAAGAGGATGCAGAAAGTCTGTAAGAGCCAGAGGATCAGGGAGTTGCTGAGAGACTGTGTGTTCTATCAGAAGCCACACCTAAAGTCTCACCAACATGACTGGCTACACATGAGTTGAACAAGGACAACAGCGATGGACATGCCAAAGTGGACAGAAAAAAACTCATGAGGCCTCAACCACCTACAAAGAACTATAGGAGAAGTGATCTTTCTCAGAGAGGAGTACATCAACTGGTTGTCCTGAAAACATATGTACAAGTATCATTATACAGACTGAGTATATATATATATATATATATATATATATATATATATATATATATATATATATATATATATGCAACATATATATGCAACAACAGTTAAACAGTTAATGAGGAGCCATAAATTTGAAAGAGAGCAGGGAAGGGTAAATGGGAGGGTTTGAAGGGAGGAAAGAAAAGGAAAAAATGCTGTAATTATAATCTCGAAAGGAAAAAAGTCATTTAATAATTGTGATAACATAGTGAAAAGAAAATGGAATCAGAATGTTATTTAGCAATTCTGGAAATTAGAGTGCATATTCTTACTTGAGTTACAAAATGTGTAGGTGTGATAAGCTTAATGTACGGGTATGTGTTGAAGATGCTTATGAATTATATACCGCTACACTGACTGCAATTCAAAAATGCTAATGTATTAATATGAAAAAGTACATTACATTCTGTTGCTTAAAACTCATCAGATTGTAATTGTTAAGCACTATAAAAAAGCACTTAGAAAGGATATTTTTCATTCCTTGAAAATGACATGGGTCAAAAGCATTCAATCGTAGACACACTTTCTGAACTCCAGAAAGGTAGAAAGGCAGGAAAATGCAACACTTTCTCTTCCAGCTAATTATAGAAAGGGTTTTATACCAAATGCAAGGTTACCACATTCCTTTAGCTGTGCATTGCCTCTGAAATCACTGACTTTGATGGAATAGATTTAATTTATTCAATACACAAGAACAGAACTGAGAATTATGACCTGCAATAAGATTTGATAATTTCCTTGAGATAACGCCCACTTTAAAGCATCGTATGGAGGTTACTCAAAACTTCTCTGAGTGCTTGTTTAAATGGTTTTCAGTGCTAGATTTGATATTCAGGAGAGGTAATTTTATTATATGTTATGATTTTGTTAACACGCTGAGAGAAAGAGAAGTTGTACGTCTAAAACATTACTTTAATGATCTAAATATTTATGTGCCCTCAAAAATGTAAGTTCAGTTTTTTTCTAAAATGTTTCAATATAAGACCTAGAAGTTACACTAATGATAAGAGAATCCACTGGCTTCATTTGTCTATGGGAGAAATGTCATGCCTGAGAGGAAAGAGAACCAGCTCGGGGCCACATTATATTATTACATGTCTTGAAGTTGTGACAGAATGTTTGACAAAATTAGTTAATGAGGAAGGGTTAAATTCCATCACAGCATCAAGGCCTGAAGGCAAGAACATGAGGCAGCAGCTGGTCAGCTGGTCAGCTGGTCACAACTCATCATCAGTCTGGAAGCAAAGGGATGAAGGATGCTGATTGGCTTGTTTTCTCACTTCTTCCTTTAGTTCAAGACCACAGTCCATGGGATGGTTATACCCACAGTCAGAATGGCCTTTCCTTGCTAAGTTAATCTCTCTGGATGTGGTGCAAGCAGGCATGTCCAGAAGCACATCTCCTAGGTGATTCCTAAATGCAGTCAAATGAACAGTGAAAATTAACTATCACAGTTGAAGCCGTGTGACTTGAGAAAAATAAAAAAAGCCACGATCACGGTGAAATTTGATACTCTTTTCCTTGCCCACTCCATGCTATAAGTTTTTATGAATGGTATGAATGGCATGCTGGTACTGTCATTTTGCCCCACTCTGTGACCCATTACATATAAAGGAGTCACTGGCTGTTTTTCCACCACCCAGGCCCATAAATCTCTTTACTCTTTCCTCTAAAAAGGAAACAAAATGTTCAGATTATTTGACTTCTTTTTCTTAAACCTGACCTGATGTAGTTCTTTCCCTGAAAATAATCATGACTATTTCTCTAGTCATTGTAAATGAAAATTACTGATCTTGACTAACACATAACCATAAACCTTTATAAAAGTTTGGGGAGAAACTTCTACTCTGTTCTGCAAGGCATACAGGATTCTCATCCAAAACCAACTCAAATTATTACAGTATAAATAGAAATTCTACAATTGTGAGAGTATTATCCATATTTCCAGACTGTAGATAGGGACAGTTTGCATTAGTAAATGTATTTTTCC
Source organism: Peromyscus nudipes (assembly GCA_902168325.1). Lineage (NCBI taxonomy): Eukaryota > Metazoa > Chordata > Mammalia > Rodentia > Cricetidae > Peromyscus > Peromyscus nudipes. The sequence goes on along the minus strand of CABHPH010162253.1, from coordinate 44,885 downwards.
TTGAATTTCATATGAATTGGTCCTCTACCTAATCATTTATGCAAAAGAAGTAAGCATAAATTTATAAATTCATTGTCTCCCTGTTTATATTTAACACTCATCAACATATTCTTAATCATGGGATCTAAACTCTGTTTGGCAAGAACTTTTTTATTTTAATCATTATTTAATGATTAATCATTTCATCATTTATTATTTATTTAATCATTATTAATAATGCAATGATTATGCAATAAATGTTCATACTAATAATTAAAAAAAGATATTTTTTCAAATGTATGAAGCAAATTTACTTATCTACCCTGAGTTTTCCTGTCTTTGTTAGAGTTTCTATTGCTATGAAGAGACATCATGACTACAGCAACTCTTATAAAGGAAAAACATTTAATTGGGGTGGCTTACATTTTCAGAGGTTTAGTCCATTATCATAATGGTGCAACATGGTGGTGTGCAGGCAGACATGGTGCTGGAGAAGGAGTTGAGAGTCCTACATCTTGACCCACAAGCAACAGGAAGTGGTCTGAGTGTCATACTGAGCAAAGCTTGAGCAAAGGAGACCTCAAAGCCCACCCCCACAGTGATGACACACTTCCTCCAACAAAGCCACATCTCCTAATAGTGTCACACTCCCTTGGGGAGCTATTTTCTTTCAAACCACCACACTTTCCTTTCATAAACTAGACATTCCCAGCTCTTAACTCATTCTGCAGCTGACATAATTTGTGAGACCTTCACTATCACAATAATTCTCCACATATTTTATTCAATATCCATCTACCATATAATGTCATAGATTAAAAAAAGGTGATACTCAGTAGTACCTTAGTGACTTAAAGATACACAAATAATGAGACTGAAATATATATGAAGAATAACAAATTCATATTTGTTATTGAATAATTTCTCAGTTTTTTGATCATGTGAATTGTTTTTACAATCAACTAAATCCCTAGGTCTTTTTCACATAAACTGCTTGAAATTATTTACATTGCTCAGTCACACTGCCAGCTTTTACCATCCTTGTAATATGTAAACATCCTCAGGAGATTTAAAACACTAAGTGATGTTCTCAATCACTCACAGCTTGTGGTCAATTTCCTCCTTCCTTATAATTATCTCCTAACCCCTAGCTGAGAGCAGCTTGAGAAATGAGTCAGTATTTCCAGAGATGGAGTGGATGACTTCATGACTTGAAGAAGTACCTACAAAGTCAAGTCTGAATACAGCTTATAGTCCAGAGGTCAGAGTAGATGAAAGAAAGTACTGGGAGATGAGAAGGAAGAAGACCAGGGTAAGAGCTAAGGGCATTTGAACAAATGTTACATTTTCTCTGTATTCATATTTTCCTCCCTGTTCACTGGATTCAGTAAACATTAATTAGCTATTGCTCAGGTACTATTACAGTCTATAGTTTCAAAAGAGAATAGAGAAATTTAGCTCTGCTTATTAAGATAGAATTATAGAAATAAGTGAATGAATGGAGTTCATTGCTGCTAGAAGTATTCTTCACAAAAGAGGGAGCAGAAATAAAGGACAATGAAGTGAGCAAATGAAAGACCTGAATGAGGGGAATAAAAAAGTGCATGGACAAGAAAGATAAATGTTGTGTGATATTTGTACACCATGTGAAGATATATTGCTGTGACTGGATTAATGAAGAGCTGAATGGCCAATAGCTAGGCAGAAGGTATAGATGAGACTCTGGACAGAGAAAAGCAGTAGGAGAAAATAATCAAGGCATGGAGGAGACACCAACAAGACATAGAGGAGTCAAACATACAGAATAAAAGAAAGATAAAAAGCCACTTGGTAAAACATAGATTAATAAAAGGAAGTTAATTAAAATTATAAAAGCTAGTGGGACAAGCCTAAGATAAGGCTGAGCTTTCATAATTAATAATAAGTCTTCACATTGTTATTTGTGAGCTGGTGGTCCAAAGATAGTGCCCCAAGAAAGCTTGTTACTTATGGTGCACAACATGGAGGCTGAAATATCTAAACATAGGACCTGAGAAAACTAAGAAAAGTTCTGGACAAGGAGCCCAGTGTAGATTCCTAGTCCTGCAGTCTCTTAGGCAGGCCAGTGCAGCCACCAGCACCATCTGCCAACACCATGAACTAAGCTGAGCTGCACAGTGGCTAACATGGCAGTTTAAGATTTGTATCACTCAGTCAAAGAATGTTGCAGGTGCTCGCTAAAGCTGTCTAGATCAAGAAAACCTCTGAACAGATATAGTATGCTTAAAAATGTGCTTAGATGCTGAAGAAAGAAGAGAAAATGGGTATAGACAGTCATAAAAAATAATTTAAAATAATAAAGTCTTTAAAGAGAGTATAAAGTAATATAAAAGGAATAAACCACATAAGGATGGGAAATACACAGGGTGTCTGGATCCTATATGGTGATTTGTTGACTTTGAATTTTGTTGTTGTTGAAATCTAACATTAAGCCATGGTGGTCCAATAAAATACAGAGGTTATTCCAATTTTTTTGTATCTGTTGAGATTTGCTTTGTGACCAAGCATGTGGTCAGTTTTAGAGACTGTTCCATGGGGTGCTGAAAAGAAGGTGTATTCTTTTGTGTTAGGGTGGAATGTTCTGTAGATATCTATTAATTCTATTTGAGTCATAATGTCTGTTAGTTTCCTTATTTCTCTGTTAAGTTTCTATCTGGCAGACCTGTTCATTGGGAGAGTGGGGTGTTGAAATCTCCCACTACTAGTGTGTGAGGTTTGATGTGTGATTTAAGCTTTAGTAATGTTTCTTTTACAAATGTGGATGCCCTTGTATTTGGGGCATAAATGTTCAGAATTGAGACTTCATCTTGGTGGATTTTCCCTATGATAAATATGGAATGTCCTTCCCAATCTCTTTGATTGTTTTTAGTTTAAGTCTATTTTATTAGATATTAGGACCAGCTTGCTTCTTAAGTCCATTTGATTGGAAAGTCTTTTCCCAGCCTTTTACTCTGAAGTAGTATCTGTCTTTGAAGTTGGGGTATGTTTCTTGTAAGAAGCAGAAGGATGGATCCTGTTTTCATATCTATTCTGTTAGCCTGTGTCATTTTATAGGTGAATTGAGACCATTGATATTAATGACCAGTGATTGTTAATTCTTGTTAATTTTTGGTAGTAGTGTTGTGTGTTTCCATTCTTTGGTATTTGTTGGTGTGGGATTATCTACTGCCTGTGTTTTCACGCATGCATCTGACTTCCTTAGGTTGAAGTTTTCCTTCTAGTACTTTCTGTAGGGCTGGATTTGTGGATAGGTATTGTTTAAATCTGGTTTTATCATGGAATATTTTGTTTACTCCATCTATGGTGATTGAAAGTTTTGCTGGGTATAATAGTCTGGGTTGGCATCCTTGGTCTCTTAGTGTCTGTATAACATCTGTCCAGGACCTTCTGGCTTTCAGAGTCTCCATTGAGAAGTCAGGTGTTATTCTGATGAATCTTCCTTTATATGTTACTTGGTCTTTTTCCTTTGCAGCTCTTAATATTTTTTCTTTATTCTGTATATTTAGTGGCTTGATTATTATGTAGCAAGGGGACGTTTTTGGATCCAGTCTATTTGGTGTTCTGTAAGCTTCTTGTATCTTCATAGGCATTTCCTTCTTTAGGTTGAGAAAGTTTTCTTGTATGATTTTGTTGAATATATTTTCTGTGCCTTTGAGTTGGTATTCTTCTCCTTCTTCTATCCCTGTTATTCTTAGGTTTGGTCTTTTCATGGTGTCCCAAATTTCCTGGATGTTTTGTGCTATGACTTTGTTGACTTTAGTGTTTTCTTTGACTGATGAATCTATTTCCTCTATTGTATCTTTAATACCAAAGATTCTCTCTTCTCTCTCTTGCATTCTGTTGGTTATGCTTGCATCTGTAGTTCCTGTTCACTTACTCAGATTTTCTATTTCCAGAGTTCCCTCAGTTTGTGTCTTTTTTATTGCCTTTATTTCTTTTTTCAAATCTTGGACTGTTTCATTCACCTGTTTAATTGCTTTTTCTTGGTTTTCTTTAAGGAATTTATTGATTTCTTCCAATTTTTTGTTTGTCTTTTTCTCAATTTCTTTAACAGAGTTTTTCATTTCCTCTTTAAATGTCTCTATCATCTTCTTAAAGTCACTTTTAAGGTCGATCTCTTCTGCTTCTTCTGCATTGGGATGTTCAGGTCTTGCTGATGTAAAGCCACTAGGTTCTGATGGTGCCATGTTGGTATTTATGTTGTTGACTATATTTTGGCTCAGGTGTCTACCCATCTCTTTCTCCACTTGATGCAAATGATGTCTGTATCTGAAGGAGCCTCTCTTGGTCTGATTGATACTCTTGGTTCAACGGGAGTTCTTGATCTAATTGGGGCTCTTGGTCCAATCAGTGCTGATGGACTCTGTGTCTCAGGGAGCAGCTCTTAGTCCAATCGGCACTAGTGGGCTCTGTCTCAGGGAGCAGCTATTCCCAATTGGTGCAGGGTGGGTTAAGATAGGATTTGCTTAGTGAATATTTTCTTCAAATATGTCAAGTACAAATGTATTGGACATTATGAATGTAATTCTTACCCAATAATTGTTCATATTGTATATACTTTAATTATGTTAGATTTAAAACCTTTCTTTTTTATTTAGACAAAAAGGGGCAAATGTTGAGGGATATTTGTATATTGACTGTGTGAAGATATATTTCTGTGATTGGTTTAATTAAGAGCTAAACTGGGGGATAAGTGAGACTTCTGGACAGAGAGAGGAAGTAGAAGGAGATAACCAAGGCACAGAGGATGCCAACAAGACATGATGGGAGCAGATATATAGAATAAAAGAAAGGTAAAAGGCCACATGGTAAAACATAGATTAATAAAAGCAGATTAATTTAAGTTATAAGAGCTAGTGGGACAAGTCTAAGCTAAGGCCAAGTTTTTATACTTAAAAGTAAGTCTTCATGTCATTATTTGTGAGCTAGCAGTCCACAGATAGTCTGACAGTAAAAAACTTGCTACAGATAAATGTTCATGAATACGGATCTAAGCATAAATATCAATAAGAGTTCACATACAGATATAAATGTAAACATTCCTTAGTTGAACAAAGAAACTTAGAGCAAATAACTACAAAATATTTCAAAAGGTGTTACCAGATCTAACAACTTTTTCTCTATGACAGGAAGTCAGACACTCACCACATAGACAGACTCCAGAAGTATTTCCTCCTCACAGGCCCAGCAGTCTGGCTCCTGAGAACATATTTGCCGATGATCTGTCTCTCTGTGTGTACTTGGTTTCTTCCCAGTTGGGTCCAGTGAAAAAGACTTCCACAGCCTGCAGAACAGGAAGCCCAATGTTGCCCTCAGTGGCTATTTTATTACCTCATCTGCAACTTCATATAAATTAAAATGTTCCCCTCTTACCTCTGTAACACCCATGTTAACATTTTAATCAGTCAAATGGTGACCTGAATGTTCTCCTATAATGTATGTAAGTGGTATCATATGAACTACATACAACCTTTCCATGCTCCACAAAACACACTCATCTCTCCCTGCCTCTGAGACTCTATTAATCACTTACCTGGACTTCCATATTTAAGATTCTAATTCTTACCAACTAGTGTCTAAAGTCAACTCGGTGTGAGTAAATTGTCATCTATAATGTAGCCAGTATTCTGTCAGGTACTATTGAGCATAAAAGTGTTTTTTTCAAAAGTATTATTTAAAATATAGATCATAGTTGGTGATAGACATGCTAAAATGTTAGCGATGAAGTGCACAGATTCATGCAACTAATTTTGTAATGCAGCATCACAAAAAGTAAAAGTGAATGATGAATGGATGAAAAAATATATACATGATAGATCAAATGTGATAAAATATTAAAATGGGACTTTGGTGGATATATGACTGTTTAAACTCTAAAATTTAACATTTAAAAATATGTTTAAAACTCCCAATTAAAAAAAAAAGACTAGAGTTCACTGTTCATCTGAATCGTACATTCAGGTGGAAGTTTAAACACTCCTACGGAAAATAATTTCCATACTGTGGGTACTGACTGTATGAGCAATGGGAGTTCAGATAAATCAACAGGAACTGACAGATGAGGAGGAGCACCAGTTGAGATTTGAAGAACATAGGATTTTACAAGATGACATAGAAGATGGAGAGCTTTTTCAAGTGGGAATGACAGCATGAGCAAACACAAGGAGGGGGCACAGAAATACAGGTGTTTGAGACAGGAATAACCAATGCTGTGAGGATATTCAGTAATAACTTTGGTTAAGCTAGATCCGTAATGTCACTATCAGTAGAAAAAAACATATTCCCTTTTCTTAATATGTTAGTAATATTTGGACCAAAAAAATAAGTGGATGTACTATTTCCAAACAAATTTATCACACAGTCACATAATATAATCAGATGAACGAAGGCACCCAAGAGTGCCTAAAATTCTGTATTACAGTTACTCAGAAGACAGTACAATTGGACAAAAAAATCTGGATCCTCATGAACCACCATAATTTTATTATACTATAGAAGTCAAGCACTGTGCAATTACAAAAGTTGTTCAAATCTCTGCTTTCCCAAGATAACATGTAATATCACTTGTTTTCCCCAGGCCAGGTCAGGCCAGAGAAGAACCAATGATACCAGTCACTCCCTTTTATGGTAGACCATTCCTTGATTGTCTAAGTAGGAAGCCATATAGATCCAAAATCACAACAGAAATAATAGAACATATTGGAAAAGATATGAAATGCCTGATATTTAAAACAACTTATCAAGAGTATATATGTATGTGTATACATACACATAAATATATATGTAATGATAATAAATCAAAGAAAAAGAGGCTACCAACTTGAAAGTAGGGGTTATGGGAGGTCATTCAAAGAAGAATAGCTGAGAGGGGCCAGAAAGAGGAAAGGAAGGGGAGAAGGTAATATAATTCAATTTCAATTAAAAACATATTTAAAAAGAAAAGTATCAGGAAGCACAGAATCCAAAGTATACTCTGGAGTTCAGGCCACTTTCTCTAAGGACAAATTAAAATAGTTCTCACTATCATTTAAGATTCAGACTGAAGAGACAATACATGTGAGTAACCAAGTTTATGATTCAGACTACTCCTTGATCAAGGTAGGGCAGTGAATTTGATGGGACTACTCATGAAGACTTGATTCAATAAGAACATATACTTTGTCTGAGCAAGTGCCTTAACCTAAATATAAATGAGGTGAGTGGCAGCAATGTATACCTTGTAGGATTGTGAAAAACAACCAAGACAAAAATAATAAAAGGGAATCTACTCACAATGGAATTAAATTATCATAATGTTTTTTTTTAATACTACAAGCAACCTTTTGATATTTATGTATTAAACTTACCAGATCACATTTTAAAAACATAATGCAAAGCACGTAAAACACTTCCTTTCTCTTAGGAATTTTTCTGTGTGGGTTCTGGATGCTCATCGGTGTATCTTTTGATGCTGTCTATGTACAACTCATTTTGTAAAGAAGCTCTTACATGTATGCTTCCCTCAATTGCATGCTGATATGACCAACTTTTGTGTTTTGGTCATTTGTATGTTATGATATTACCATTGTTTTTCTCTCCCCTTATTTGTGGCCCATCCTGGCCAGAATCCTCTGGTTCTCTAAATGAAGTGATTGAATTATGACCCTTCTGTCGTACTTCCTTTCCTGTTGCTGTGATAAAACACCCCAATAAAAGCAACTTGGAAGAAAAGAGCTTATTTGGCTCACCACAATTCCAGGTTATAGTCCATCATTGCAGGGTAGTCAAAGTAGAAGGAATGTTTAGCAACTAGTCACCATCACAGTCAAGAAAAAAGAGGGGATGAATCCATGTCTTCTACTGCACAGCTGTCCTTTTTCTTTTCATCCAGTCCAGTGCCCAGACTATGAAACGATGTCACGTTACATTAAGAAGTCATTGCCAAATCCAAATTCAGTTTCATAAAGCTTTTCCATCATGTTTTACCTCTAGGAGTTTGATAATTTTCGTGTTACACTTATGGGTTTTAATCTGCTTTGTGACCCGTCAAGTAAAATCCAAGGGTGGATTAGAAGCATTTGGGGGATTGCATTAATATAGATAAAAGTAAGTAAAGGACAAAGACTGTTGTGCCACTTGCCAAGCTGTCCCCACCAGCTTCTCTATTCATTGGTTCTACAGACCAAATATCTACAAACAAATCCAGGTGCCCATAAACAAATTACATAGTAATATTCTTAGCTCTAAACCTATAAATTGGGGCTATAACTCAGTGGTAGAATGTTTGCCAAGTGCGTATAACAACCTACATTCAATTTCTAGTGTTGAAAAAATCTAGAAATTATACTTTCCCCAACCAGTACATAAAAACTGATGTCTGTGAGCTTTACAAGGACAAAGTGAATTTCACAAGTATCTTCCTCAATAAGACAAATCAAGACTGTTGATAAGTTATTAAGGGAACTAGATCTATGCCCCCAATAAACAACAGGGAAGTAACATAGTGTCTAGTGAAGACAACCATCTAGGAAGACTCATGTAACAAAACAAAAGACTGATGGGGAGAAAGTTAAAAATAAAAAAATCCCAATATATATTCAAAATTCAACAAAGAATATGAAAAAAAACCATCTTAACAAAGCACATGTACAACTCCTCAGTGATAAGATAGCTGAAATGCCAGAGAAGGAAATCAGGTCCTACTTAAAAAAAATCTTATACAGTACTCAAATAATCAGATGAATGTGTGGAGGAAATACATTTAGGACTGCTAAGTATCTCACTGTTCTACACACGGCTTATCCTTACAGATTAAAATCTAAATTTATTCTTTACCTTATTTCACATTTTCAAGAGTTAGAGTTATTTCTCTCATTTGGTTTATAATCTCACCTGTCTGGTCTAAACTGTTCACTTCTATCTTTTATTTTCATCCTCATCTAGAAGCTAAATCAACTAAACAGCTTGACCCAGTAAACTGCATATCCTCACTATGGAGTTCTATCGTATTTTTGAAAGTGGAAAGTCATATTCTATTATCAACAGTAACAGGAAAAATAAGCTTTTACTCTCCCTAGCAGGAGGGGAATGTCAACGACTCTACCAGATGTACGATGAATCTCAAACAACAACAACAAAAAAAGGCCAAATACGTGTTCATAGCAACGTTAAGTAATAAATGGAGCTTCATGGAATTATCCACAAGGAACTGATGCTGAGTTGAACAGACCAGCTACAAACCACTTACCTACATACATGCTTTACTTTATATGTGAACTTAATATTCCACGTGAAGAATTCATTACCCTTTTGCCATTTTGAAATTAGTTTTCATTTCGTTTCATGTCTAATCAGAAAAAAAAAATTGTTTTGTATTATTTGGGGGTAACACTGGTGGGAAGAGAGCCAGTCAGAATTCAGGTTTAGCAAATAAAAAAGTGAACAAAAAGAAGCTAGATCACAATTATTTAATGATTATGTTTTCAGTAAATGAAACTATTTTGAAACATACTTCTGATTAAATGTGGAAACTTTGATGACAGCATGAAAAGAAGATACATATGGGTTGTGAGTGTGATTCAGTAGTAGGACGTTTGGCAAGCACAGACAAGGCTATAGGTCCAATCCTCATCACTGCAAACTAAGCAGAACAATAGAAAAGATATGTTTTCAAACAACTATCATTTAAAAGGGGATTTTTTTTTCCAGCACTCCGGAGGCAGAGCCAGGCGGATCTCTATGAGTTCAAGGCCAGCCTGGTCTACAGAGCGAGATCCAGGATAGCCAGAACTACACAGAGAAACCCTGCCTTGAAAAATACACAACAAAAAAGTGGGGTGTTTTTTAAAGGATTTCTTTAATTATATGTATACATATGTGATTAGGTGCACAAAAGTATGGGAGCCTTCATAGGCCAGAAGAGGACAAGCAATTCCCTGGGCTAGAGTTAAATAATGTGAACCATTGGACATGGGTGCTTTGAACTGAATCTCGAGTTCTCTGCACGAGCAGTTTATGCTTTTAAACACTGAGCCATCTCTCCATCCGAGAAAGTAATATTTTTTGTTTGTTTATTATTTATTTATTTTGACATAAATGTCTTTGAAAATATTTACATACTGTGCTAATTAGTTTTATGCCAACTTGACACAAGCTTTACTTAACTGAGAGGAGGGCACCTCAACTGAAAAAAAAAATGTATCCTTAAGGTCACACTGTAGGCATGCCTGGAGAGCATTTTCTTAATTAGAGATTGAAGTGGAAGGGCTCAGCCCATTGTAGATGGTGCCATCTCTGGGTTGGTGGTCCTGGGTTCTGTAATAAAACAAGCTGAGCAAGCTATGAAGAGCAAGACAATAAGCAGCACCCCTCCAAGGCCTCTGCATCGGCTCCTGCCTTCAGGAGCTGTTTGAGTTCATGTCTTGTTTGAGTTCCTATCCTGACTTCCTTGGATGATAAACAGTGATGCAGACATGTCATCCAACTAAACTCTTTTCTCCCAACTGTTTTGTTTTGTTTTTGTTTTTTGGTCATTGTGTTTCACTGCAATAATAGTAACCCTAACTAGGATGATTACTGTTTAAAAGAAAGACAGGACGATATGAAATACTTGCAGGCACAGGGTTTCAGGAGTCAAGCTAACCAAACCTGTACTTAGTCAGCATGACTGATTAAACCATGCTAGAGTCCATGGGCTGCAGAAGGTGTTTATAAAATCTTTTACAGTATCAACAATGGACAAGAGGTTTGCTGGCTATTGGTCTTCTGTATATTGTCAGATGAAGAATGCTGGCTGCACATTGGAACCACAATTTTTATCTCTAGGGCCCAGTTGGTTATCCATCTCCAACTGCCCAGTAAAGAAGCAGGCAGATGCCACCCAGAACAGAGTGTGCTAGCCTAGCTTCCAACCAACTTTCTCAATCTAAAGCAAAGCCATCCTGAAGAGTGCAATAAAGAACTGGAATAAAGCCACAAAGTAATTGCCAGAGCCTTCTCTCTCCTTCTCCCTCTGATAGGGAGATGGTTCTACAGGAAAAGCCAAGAATAAATGAGGGCCAAGAGAGTGGTGGCAATATTGGTGGGAGAACTTTTAGATTCCTAACAGAATTCCACCTTTGTTCTTAGCACCTGCTTCAATATGATGCAGATATGAATGGTGGGGAACTGGCAGAAGAGGTAAGCATGAATCAGGCTCCTCACGGCCTGTGTGGGGCATGCATTCTGGATGTTCCCATGCTGTTCAAGAGGGTCCTCAACGGATATCCATGCTATTACTGTGATCACTCAGAATGATGCTTGTCTATTCACAAGCCCTGAGCCCTATCAGAGTGGGTTTTATACTGTACATGAAGTCTATACCAACTACACCTCTTTCAGAAGTGCTAAACTTTCTCACGAGCATTTGATGTCTTCAACATCCATACATTGATGAATTATTAGGTAGATGGAAATGGTATTTTACTGTTTAAAATTCTGTTTCAGCATCCTACAGGGGCTGTATTAGGCCAACTTAGTGGCAATACAGTTTCTATGAATTAACCAACCAGGTCAATTATCATATTCACTTGTGTAACCATCATAATTCTGAGAACAACGCTACTCCTATGTCTTCATTTTACCAAGGATATAACGTAAGTGTTGAATATTCTAACAAAGATCATTCCGGTGACTCGTACACAAAAGTAGGGAAGCTGGCTTCTAATCCAATATCCTATATTGTCAGAGAAGTGATGTGAGAGGAAAATAATAAACAACATGAGCGGAATACAGATGCTAAAAGTGATCGAAGCTGAAAACAGAACCGCACGAGGTGGCAGAGGAGTCTACAAGCTGGGATTCGAATAGCCTAGCAGGGATGTGAGAGTTTCCTGGAGAAAGGTCTGGAAGAAACAAGAGGAGCCACTATGATGAATTCCAATGGCACAAGGCTCTGGTCTCCACTCAGCCTCACGTGACGGCTCTGGATAGGCGAAGGGAACTTCATGGCAGTAATTTCTGTGGACTAAACAGACAAGAAGAGTTTTCCCGGGGTAGTGCCTGGGTACAAGGCAAGCACAGTCCTGAACACTGCAGAGAAGGTTTATGGAAATGAGCTAATTCTACTGCAAAAGTGGCCCTGAAGTTAAATATTTCACAACAGTTAAAAAGGTTTGTTTATTTATTTATTCACTAGTTTTCAGTGGCCAGCTAACTACTCCTAATGAAGCAGCACGCAAAGCTAGTGCAAGAAAAGCCACTTGTTACGTGTACTTTCATGTGAGGTTCCACATGAAATTTTCACACTTACGCCACTCGTTATTCCCAGATTCTGACCAGCACCAAATTACATCTCCAAGTTCATCAGTTAGTGACAAATAGGACCAGCAACTTGGTATTCTTATTTTTACAATTACTAGGCAATTTCTCCTCTCACTCATCAATATATTAAATTGTGTGTTCAGTGAACTTTTTAAAGGACAGAGTTTTTTTTTTCTAACAGCTTTTTACACTTTTTTCATTTATGCTGGCATTTTAAAAACTAAAAGAGAATCATGTAGAGAAGAGTTCATTTTAAATGCATGAAAAGGCAGGTAACACACAGAAAGAGTGAAAATTTAAAGTGCTTTGAACATTCGAAAAGAGGGAGAAATGATCATGTTTATTTTGGATTCTGGCTGAGATAGAGACTTAATATTTTTCTTTCTTTAGATAGCCACTTGTATCTGGATGCATTAAGCTCTCCAATTAACAGGTAGACAGCAAACATTTCAAAATAAGGAAGAAGAAAGAGAAGCAAAGGCATTTTTATTCCTAGTCAGTATTTTCTGTGTTTCTTCAGTTTTTAACTGCATGCAGGGAAATTGATAAACACCACATATTGTTATCACTTTCTGAACATGTAAAGGTTGTGGCACACGGGCAGCTCTGGGGCTTTATGATTTATTGCTTTACCACTTTTAGTGCCATCTCTGTTCATCCTCAAATCCAGGGCAGGATGGAGGACATATTCAAAGGACAACATTTTCTGGATTTCCTTTGTAAAGGGCAAAGCACTTAAGCATTTTTGCCATGTGAAGCACTTACCTTTTAGCTCACTGTAGTGAACAACATTTAGACCTGCTTTTCAGTTCTCTTCAGTATGGGAGAGTACAAATTCCCTGATCTCAATCAATTTTTTGCATTTCTTACTTTCCTGAAAACTGGAGCCATTTTAATCGATGTTCTTCTTTTAAGGGAATTGTGGTTTTCGTACACATCACATACATTGTGTGTGTGTGTGTGTGTGTGTGTGTGTGTGTGTGTGTGTGTGTGAAGAGAGAGAGAGCACACTAAGGTGGAACTACCTAAAACTGTACTTTTGCACATGTCATCAGAATTTAGTACCACACCTAAAGAATCAAATCCTAGGCATCACTCTCACTCCAAGGGGCCAGTGTGCTCACGGACACAGTCACCTAGAATCACAGATATAGTGCACAATTTTAGTAAACATCCACCACTGAACTTAAAATGCATCCAAGTGCCTACTCCTGGGACTAGATTGAAATTCCTCTATTTTACTTTCAATGAAACAAAAAATGGCTGTAGATTCTGATATAGGCACCTGCTTAAGTACCGAAATTTTGGTTATTTTTCTCATCTTTGGCCTCAAGCCCTTAACCATTCTTTGTGATAACAAACTACACAGCTCAGTTGTTCCTTTCCATGCTTTCTATGACAGGGATTGGCAGCCATTTCTTCACCGGGGACCAAACAGTAAACATTTGAGTTTTGTGGGTCCTGGAGTCTATTTTTTGGACCCCAGAGTCTCTTTTGTAAGTCCTAGTGTCTGGATTTATCCAACTATGAGGTCACTTTTACTCCAAAGCACCCATAAATGACACGTAGAGAAATGTATACTGGCCCTTCAATAAAACTGTATTCATTAAGGATTTCCAAACTTGAAAATTTCTAAAACCTCTGACAAGGAAAGAAACTGCAAGCCCATATCTACACCAAACAAAAATAAGAGATGCCTGAACAAAATACAAGCATTCAAATTTAGCTTTACACTAGAAAAGATGATTTACTATGACGAAATCCTGGAGGTGTTGTGCTGGTCCAACACACACAAATTAATAAGCATGACATAGCACAATAACCAAATAAAGGCACAGGGATGCAGACAAAAGCATTTGACAAAATTTAATATCTCTTCATGAAAAAAATCTCTCAACAAATTAGTTATGATTGTGGATCAAAATATTGTAACGATACTTGTTACAAGGTCTTATTAATAAAAAACTCGGAGTCAGATATTGGGGTAAATTTGGAAAGATCAGAGAAGCAGAACAAGCCACAGCTAACCTCACCTCTCCAACTCCTCAACTGATCCTGTTTCCACGAATTCTCAGAATGAAAGCCTCTGAGTCCTCACCCAAATGGATCTCAGCTGAATTGCTCAAAAAGCTAAAAGCTTAAAAGTCTCTAGTTCCTGGTCCTCGGGCCTTATATACATTTCTGCTTCCTGCCATCACTGTCTGGGATTAAAGACCTGTGTCTTTCCCAAGCAAGACATGAGATCTCAAGTCCTGGGATTAAAAGCATGTGCCACCACACCTGGCTCTGTTCCTAGTGAGGCCTTGAACTCACAGAGATCCAGAAGGATCTCTGCCTCCCAAGTGATAGGATTAAAGGTGTGTGTGCTACCACTGTCTGGCCTCTTTGTCTAAACTAGTGGCTGTTCTGTTCTCTGACCTCATATAAGTTTATTAGGGAGCACAATATATCAACCACAAAATATAGTCATACATGGTGAATCCATAAATGACCTCCTAAACAGATGAAAGTTGAGAGTTTACCCTCAAAGATCTACAATAAGACAATTATGTCCTCCTTCATTATTTCTTTTTAAAACACTAGCAAGTTCCAGCCATACAAATTATTCAAGAAAAAATTAAATGGTAACCAAATTGGAAATAAAATTGATTGCCCATTTGCTCTACAGCTCAAGCTCTAGAGACTCTGCTGTAAAATTTTAGAATTAATAAAATAACACAGGTAATTTGCAGAATACAAAAGCAAGACATAAATCAGGCAGTGATGGTGCCAACTTTAATCCCAGCACTCTGGAGGCAGAGGGAGGTGGATCTCTAAGATCCAGGACAGACTGGTCTACAAAGCAATTTCCAGGACAGTCGGGGCTACAAAGAGAAACCCTGCCTTGAAAAACAAAAAAAAAGGAACATATAAAATATAGTAAAATTCCTACACATTAATATCAAAATATCTGATGTCATAAAAACGATCCACTTATAATGACCACAAAATAATTAGAAATAAATTTAAACAAAGAGCTGAAATATCTCCACAATTAAAAACTATGAAATATTGATTAAAAAATGAAGAAGATACAAATTCATGGGGGAAATCTAATTTTCATAGATTAAAAGAATTACTATTGAGATTTCCAATTTACTCAAAATGATCTACAGATTGTGTAAAATACTTATCAGAATACTAATGTGACTTATAGGAGTAGAAAAAGAAAAAAATTCTTAAAATTTGTGCAGAACCCCAAAAGATTCCAAACTGTCAAAGAAATCTTGAGCAAAAAGAAGGAAGTTGGATGCACCATAGACTGTACTAGCCAAAACAGCAACGTACTGGCATAAAAATAGATCCATAGACCAGTGTAATGAACAAATAGACCAGAAATAAACCCCTGATTCTAAGGCTGATTGATGTTTAATGGAAGTTCTAAGGACAGTGGAGAAATGATGGTTTCTACAATAAAAACCATTTGAAGAAACTGGATTTACACACACAGAAAAATCAAATTCAACTCTTAACTCCCATGATATATAAAAGCTAACTCAAAATGAATCAACATCTTAAACATAAGACTTCAAACACACATAGTGCTGTAATGCTAAGCCGTCAGAGAGGGCATTTGTCATTTGGAACAATGTGGAAGAAACTGGAGGAGTCTGTGTTAAGTAAAACACCATAGGTACATAAAGGAAAGTGTTGCAGTACCTCACCCGTGGACTTCTACAGCTGATTTCACAGAAGTAGAGTGGATAGTGGTTCCCAGAAGCCTGAGTGGCTGGGGGAAGAGAGAGTAATTTTGGTTCAAGGATATATAAATACAGTTACATTATGAGAATAAATTCAAGAGATCAGTTGTGTGTAGTATGTGACAATATCTTGCACTGTTGGAATTACTGAGGATTTTCTCTATGTAGGAATAACTATATGAGGTAATGCACTAAGTAGCAAGATTTTACCATTTCACCATACATATACACTTAAAAACACCATGTTGTACGTAAGTACATGGACTGTATGTCACCTTAAAGAAAAATATTAAAACACTGAAAAATAGAACAAAGTAAAAATTTGAAAAAGTTTTAAATTATAGGAAATAAAACTGTAATAATGTTTGAAAATCAGTAGACCCATTCCAAATGTCACAAGTTGTAAAATCCGGTCCTAATATTTCTTTTTTTTCTTTATTAAGAAATTTTTTTATTCATTTTACATACCAACCACAAATTTCCCTCTCATCCCTCCTCCCGATCATCCCCAGCCTTCCTCCTCCCCCCAACTCATCCCCCCATTCCCTCTTCTGAAAACATAAGTCCTCCCATGGAGAATAAGCAAAGCCTTGTATATTCAGTTGAGGCAGGTCCATGCCCCTCCCCCCTGCATAAAGGCTGAGTAAGGTGTCCCA
>CABHPH010162253.1:2994-25592 GCA_902168325.1 Peromyscus nudipes | reverse complement strand
TAAATACTTGTTATTAATATTAAGGGGATATATGAAATTTCATTTTAATATATAGAAAACAGATAATACTTGTAATTTCATATAGCTTGGTAATATAGTTTCATCCCCCAATAATTAGGAGGGTAGCTGTCATATTATTTTGTATATGTTTATATTGAAATGATGAAACAAAGGTTAAAACCAATGCTCCCTGTAGAAATAAACTAATACCAAAGGCTTTTGTTGCAGATTTGACTCTGAAATGTTTCCAACAGACTCATTTAAAGACCTTGTGACTTCCTAAAAGGGCTAGAATTGGTGAGTTCTAATCTCATCAATGGATTATGATAAAACAATGTCATCACTGGGAGATGTTAAGAATAGGAAGTGAGGCCATAATAGAGGTTATCTGTCTGTCCCGGGTGATATGTCCCACAGAGATATGCTTTTCAGCTCCTTCTTTTCATTTTTTTTTAAAATCAGATTCTTGTCTCTCTTCTCTGAATCTTATCTTTCAGGAGGCGACCAGCATCTGCCACTGCACATTCCCACAGCTGTGACGCTGAGCCTCAACACACTGGAAAAGCTAAACTCAGCTGAATCTATGAACAAAATAAATCTCTCGACCTTTGACATGGTTTATGGCAGAGGTTTGCAACAAGATGTCACACACTATTGTTCTACCAGGAGGATGGGAGAGAAAAAAACGGAAGGCAGAGATTTCATTGTGCCTCGGGTATTTATTTCACAATTAGGCTTACGAGCCTTTTCAGATGAAGAAGCAGGCAGAGAGCTATGAGACCATATTTTCTCTTGAAATATTATATTAATATATGTTAGACTTTATTCATATGTGGTGAGTAAGATTATTAATGAAGTATCAGGTTATTGAAAACTTGGATTAGCTATTTATAATACTAGAAATAATGTTATTAGTTGCTTTTTTATTGTGAAAAATAAAATTACCATCTTGTTATTTTTAAATACATAATACAGCAATATTAACAATATAACCATTGCTTGTAAAAGCCTGTTCGGTTAAGGCTTATCTGCATGTGACTTCCACAAAAACATCAATAGATTAATAGGTCAAATTTAATACATTTGGTAAGTGCTCAGAACTTTAGCTATATCTGTCTATTAAAAAGAATGAAAGAAATTTCTCTTTGCAGAAAATAATAGTTATAGTTATTGAATCACAAATAATAGACATTCAAAAATTAAGCAAAGAAACACACCAAAAAGTTATTATATGCTTCCCCAGGATCAGGACAGGCTATTGAATTCTCCACGTGAATATCTGCATGGCTCCACCAATGCCCTCATTGAAAATCCAAAGAACTAACAACTTATCAAATCCAACCAGCTGTTCTCTAATTGATCTGAAGAGACTACTCCTGTTAAATGTACTGTACTTTTCCTGACAAGAAAATTTATAACCATCAGTGACTCTGTCTGGAATGTCTGAGGAAATTCTGTGGTAGAATCTATTCAATCAACAACGAATAGATTGCTATTTCTAAAAACTCTAGGAACCACAGCAATACAGACTCCACTCTTCCTTGGTAGTTGAATCAGGTCAAATTCCAATCAAAAGGAGTTCATATTTCCTCTTTAGCAACTATCATAATAACAAAGTAAATGAAACTTTAAGAATTGTCAGTCATATGAACAAATAATATATTTAAAAGAATATTTTGCCTAACTTAAGGTAACTAACTGATGCATTGATTACTTCAATTGTCATCCACGTATTTGGAAGTTAAATAGAATGAAGTAAATAGTTAAATGACTGAAAAATGTTTTGTTCTGTGAAACCAGCTTTAGGAATAAGAACTAGTCTCATTTCATTAAAGAAAAATGGCAGGGATAGTGCTTGTCCCTGATTTTCCCTTATTTTCGAGAATTCCATATGTGTATACAGTGAAATATGATCATACCTAACCCTGTGTCTTCCCTCCAACTGCTCTCATGTCACACCAACAAACACCTCCCAACTTCACATCATTTTATTACTACTATTACCCACTTAGTCCAGCCTACCCCCAAGTGTTACATCTACAACACAACCTCTACACCTAAGGCTCAGGAAACATCATGGAAAATGGGTGAAAAGACGGAAAAGTCAGAGGACCAATGTTGCTGGATGGTTTCTCCAGTCCCACCTAACCCCACGGTCCCGCAGCTCCTTATGAAATAATCACTCAGACCTTGCATAGCCTTGGTGCAGAGGGGAGGAGCTTGGACCTGCCTCAACTGAATGTACCAGGCTCTGCTGACTCCCCATGGGAGACCTTGACCTGGAGGAGGTGGGAATGGGGGTGGGTTGGGAGGTAAGGCTGGGGGATGGGAAGGGGGGAAATTGTGGTTGGTATGTAAAATGAATAGAAAATTTCTTAATATTAATAATTTTTATAAAGCTAAAACAAAAAAATACTCAGAGGCTTAATATTATTTACAAACTGTATGGTCTATGGCAGGCTTCTTGCTAACTAGCCCTTTCATCTTAAATTAACCCATTTCTATTCATCTATGCTTTGCCGTGTATCCATGGCATTACCAGTCGGCTTGCATCTTGCTTCTCCTTGGGCAGCAGCTAGGCATCTCTCTCTCCTCTCCTTTCTTCTCCCCGTATATCTGCTTGGATCTCCTGCCTGCCTCTAAGCTGCCTTGCCATAGGCTAATGCAGCTTTATTTATCAACCTATCAGAGCAACACATATTTACAGCATATAGAAAGATATCCCACAGCAGACCAAGACCTGTGCTGTGTGATTATTCTGTATAAACTATACTATAGAGAGTTTAAATCATCACTAATCAGAAAAGGTCATTTTGATCTCAAACACATTAGAGTTCATTTTCATTGTTTATTCAGTTTTCCTTAGACAATTTTTAAATTTCCCTGAGTTCCTAGATTAGGATTTAAGTATTTATATTATTAATGGCTCCATACAGTTTTTGAAAATGAAATGCCACATTCCAGCTCACCTGAACCAATGGAATACCATTCAATAAATTAAACTCTTGTGTGCTCTGAAGCAAGCATGGAATCCATAGCGAGTGTGTGACCTAATTACTGATTTCAAAATGAGGTGAACACTAAGAAATAATGACAGATAGGAATTTCTGGTAAATCCATAGCAACCTACAATATCATCTGCGTGTGTGTGGCTGTTCACTGTTTAAGGCTGGCCAAGGACTCTCATTCATTGACTATGATCCTGTTAAGTTGTCCCCCATGGGGGAATATTAATCAAAGCCTCAGCTCTTCATTAGAAATATATAATATTTCTCATAACTGGGCCTATCTTTTTTTCTGTGAATGTTTCCTATTTTTACATTTTTTAAAAACAATCCATCTTGGTTGAAAATAGCAATTCCACAATAGAATGAATTGTACATTTTTGTGATACATACTCAAATACATTACATTTGTCTGAATTTCTATTAATATTCATGACATTTTGCACTATTTGTTTTCTAGATTGTATTTAATTCCGTTCCCACTTTTCTACTAAATGTAGCTGAGTAAAAAGCCTAAATTGCTATTTTGTGAAGTGCGCTGAAGTGTTAATGTGCAATGTGGTTAAAAATGACTAATGAAAAAGTTAATAGGGCCCTTTTCCACAGTCTGCTTCCCAAGATGCTCCATCACACGCTACACTTTTGCTGCTCTTCTTCGATTCAGGCATTACCCAGATATATGTGTCATGATCGTCCTTGGAAAATCTGTAGGCTAGAATATAGCAACGAAGGCAATATGAAACCAAATTTCAAAATTCCAGCCGTTCTGCCACAGACTCAATGGGCTGACTCCGCCTGCATCCTATATTCATCTGAGACTCTGCCCTTACAAAATGCAGTGCTTTTACTCATCTAGCATCCCAATATTCTCTTTGTCCTATATCGTACATCACAGTTACAGAGAGTACTTCGTAGAATTGATTTTTGAGTTTAGAATGCCTTGAATCCAAATTCCAACTTAGTCATTGTTCTTTAAGTAGCCTTCTCTAAAGTACTCAACTCAAATGTCTTTTTCCACAGTTATAGTGGTAAATTATTAGTACTGAAATGTGATTTTATTTGTATGTTAATAAATAAAGTTGCCTAGGGGTCAGAGCTATTAGCAAGCCATAGCGAAAGCCGGTTATGGTGGTGCACGCCGGTAGGATTTGCTGGAGGAGGCACACGCCTTTAATCCCAACACTTGGTAAGCAGAGCTAGGTAGATCTCTGTGTGTTCAAGGATACAACCGCATTGGAGACACACGCTCCAATGTGTGTCTGGAGGTCTGTACAGACAGGCAGTGATGAGGCAGTCATGTGGTTGGGTTTACAACCAATGAGAAGGCAGAACAGAGAGTGTGTTTAAAGACAAACAGACAGGAAGTAGCTCCTTTTCGGAGAGGTCTCCTGGCTGAAGAGGCTAGCTGGCAGCAGGCGGGTAAGGCTCTTAGCTCTGACCTCTTGGGCTTTTATCTTTACATTGGCTCTGTGTTTCTTATTTAATAAGACGGTTGGTTACTTCTACACACAGTTAATAATTATTATGTCACAGAATAAATATATTCTTGCAAGCAAAACATTAACAGCACACTAAGTCATTTACATAGTCTCCTCTACCAGACATTATAAACAAACCAGGCCCTAGATCTATTACCCCAATGCCTAAAAATCTCTTAAAGTGCCCCCTACCTCTTCTTCCCCACTGGGATGCCTCATACTGGACTTCAGCTCACTTGCATCATTTCTCTGTCCTTCCCAACACTATCCTTGTCTTAATTCTAACCCTTTTCAAGCCATCTTCCACAAGACCCCAGAGTAATGTCACCACATTAAAAACCTATTTTAAAATTCATGAAAAATAAACCATTATCCCCATGAATTCCAAGAAATTTCAAAATTTTGATTATTTTAAACATACTTCTAGCACTCTATTGTTTAAATGGCTAAAATCCTTGTTTAAAAAGTAAAATATGTGAAGTTTAGTGGTACTTTAAGAAAAAAACTACAGCTTAAGGGTAATATGCCGGGAATTTAAAACTCTGAGACACTTGCTTTTTCTTACTGTATGTCATTATTCTAAAATGTATCATTGTTGATGAGTCAATGTACTTTGTTTTGACTTTTTTAAGTCTGATTTAAAAAAAGAATTCTAATTCCAATTGCCTACACACAGCCTCTTGTGTAGGATTTTAGGTCAAGATCAGCTTTATCTCCGCTTGTTCCCATTCTCCTCCACCACCACCTTGGTCCTACATCGTTAAGAGTTTGAGTGCATGCAGTTTCCTGGTCTAGGACAGCAGAAAACCAACAAGCACCTCCATGTAGATCTAGCGTGCTTCTCACTTTCTGTCACCCCATCATGATCAGAATTTAGGGGGAAGATCAGAATGGGCTATATATGAACTCTCAAGGATACTTGTTGGTCATTGCAAAGAGAACATGTATAAATCTGAATTCTAGTTCAGAATAGTGTCATACATGTACACATATATGACACTGCCACATCTGTTCCTTCTTGTTCACGGGTTTTATAACTGGAACTGCTCCTGGTCTCATGACTTGAAATCCTGGCTGGATAATCCTGCTTCCTTTAACTTCTACCACTATAAGTCTGCCCAGCATCACACAGATACTACAATCTTGTCTAGGCTTTGCGGTCACCTAGGTGACTTCTGGCCCCTTGCATTCTACTCCAGACCTAAGAAGGATCACTAGTCTGGAATGTAACCTGAGCACAGTAAAGGAATCCCACAGTAAGGTGGTTCAGTGTGGGCACAAGCTGGGTAACAACCAAACACAAGTAAAGCAGAATCAGGCCAGGCCACTTGGGGATCCCAGGGAGCATGTGCAAGTCTCTTGCCTTCTTGAGCTTTGCCTCTTTTACTTCTGCAGTCTATACTTCTAGAGACTGTTGTGAAACTGGCCCCTTATAGTAAATCACTAACTCATTAGGAGCTTGTAGCAATCACTTATTTTGTCCTTAATAACTCTGTATCTAATGTTTTTGTTTTAATTTACTTTTCCTTGTTTATTTCTTTAGGAATGCTGACACAGTTTCACTCTATAGACCAGATTGCTCCTCACTTAGGGATTATTCCCCTGCCTCAGCACTGAGATTAGAAGCATGTACTACCACATCTGGCTTTAATGTATCTATTAATGAACCCTGCTGTGGGATGGTCTGTATGTCAAACATGTTGCTTATTGGTCAATAAATAAAACACTGATTGGCCAGTGGTCAGGCAGGAAGAAGTATAGGCGGGACAAGGAGGAGAGAATTCTGGGAAGTGGAAGGCTGAGGAGACACTGCCAGCTGCCGCCATGACAAACAGCATGTGAAGATGCCGGTAAGCCACAAGCCATGTGGCAAGGTATAGATTTATAGAAATGGATTAATTTAAGATATAAGAACAGTTAGCAAGAAGCCTGCCACGGCCATACAGTTTGTAAGCAATACAAGTCTCTGTGTTTACTTGGTTGGGTCTGAGCAGCTGTGGGACTGGCGGGTGACAGAGATTTGTCCTGACTGTGGGCCCGGCAGGAAAACTCTAGCTACAGAACCCTAGATCTGGTTTAATGTTTAACTATAGGACAATCTTATTATAGACTATTGAGTATTAAAGGCACAAGTAGTGGTGAAGCATTGGGATTCTAGATCCACTTTTGTTTCTATTTACTCTGTTGAATTTGTGTAAACTGAAGTTCCATTCATCATTGTTCCTGATGAACAGAGGCACAGATGAACTAAGCCATGCTATGAAAATGTTGGAAATGCTGCTATGTTCTGATTTCTTTTCCCAGATACTGCACAGTTGGATATTTGATAAGGTCAAGTTTTCTGTAACTATTGGTCCACTCACAATTCAATATAAACATATTCTAATTTCATCTGCCTTCTAATTATACATTATCTATTGAATTTATATATCTAAAATATGATTCATGATCTTTAAGATCTAGAAAACTTAATTTCTAACATTCAAATTATTCAATTTATTTTCATTGCTTCTCAGCCTTTGGCTAAGATCAAGTGTAAATTCCATTACTTGTTAATTATTTCTGAATAAAATTAATCTGTGAAGAGTTTTAATGTGAATTTAAAATACACAAAAATGGTTTGGTAATTCATGAAGGCTTTATGTCCAAGTTTCATATTTTTAAAAAAAATCATTAGAATTTATGTCCTATTTTAGAATTTAATTAACCTGATAAGTTATTACTTGCTTATAAATTTATTAACGTTCTGTAGCAAATACAAATATAAAAGCATCCCTCGAACATTTATCTAAAATTTTTTAGAAGAAAAAAGTCCTTGGTACTTTTCACTTTCGTCTTAACTTGGAGAGGTAAAATATTATGTCTTTCAAGGATGCAGCAGGAAACCCTGAATCGCTATGAACCTGTTGGAGTGAAAGGATCCTGTCTTATCTAGAGGAAATAGAATTGTGTGTACAAATCTAAGGACTATTTTGACTTGATATATGAAAAGTAGAAACAAGAGTAATCAAAATTTTAAAGTGGGGAAAATGTTTGGATGGACATTTCTCCAAAGAAAACATACAGACAGTGGTGGTATGATAGGAAATTGTAACTTGTTCCCTGCCCCCAGTTTCTGTCACAAAACACCTAAAATTCTTGAAATTACTAGGAAATTTATTTCAGTCTTGAAATTAATCAATTACTAGGAAATTAATTTTAATCCTGAAATTATTAAGAACCTCTTTGTTACAACATGAGGTCTTATCCCAAGTTTCTGACATAAAAGCGGCTAAGCCTCTGAGTAGAAGGAATAGGCTGGAGATTGAACCAATCTTCAATAATCAGTGAGTTCATCGATCATCTATCCAGAATGACAACTCCATGGAATAAATACCCAAACAATATGCTTCTGGTTCAGGGAACATGCTGAGAACCAGGGAGGGTAGTGAGCCAGAGACGAAAGGAGGCTCTCTGGGCTTTTCTCATTCATGCTTCTGCCTCTATAGCTCTTCCCATTGATTGCCCCGTGATAGTATCCATTAAAATAAACAAAGGGAGAAACTATTTCCCTGAGTTCTGTGTAGTCAGGTCAGACAGGAGTGTGAGTACCTGTGAGTAATCTCTGAACTGATAGGTCATCATAGTAAAGCTCTTTACCTGTAGGAGGTGCATAAATTCTGGGTGCTTAATATACAGTTGAGTGAGATTATAGGACTTTCAGCTAGTGTCCCCAGAAAATCAGAGAAGACTTGGTATAGAAACTAGTGTCATAATTGTTTTAAGTATAGAAGATACATTTTCCCCCTTAATGGCCATAAAGACACAAAAAGATGATAAAAATCACTAGTCATAAGGTAGGTGTAATTCAGAACCACATGCTGTATCATTTCACAGCTACTGAAATAGCAGTAATGTCTTAATGTAAAATTAAAAATATGTGGAAATGTTCAGAAGTGATTATACCTGGAGAATTCTGGTAAGAATATAAAATAGCATGGATACTGTCAGAGGCAATGAGATGGTTATCCATAGAACTAAACAGAATTGCTACATAGCTCATCAATTACACTTTTCAATATGAATGCAAAAGACTGAAAACAAAGACATGAACATACTGGCATGCCAGTGTTCCCTGAAGGACTGTTCTTAGTAGTCAAAAATCTAGGGATGACCTAAGTGTCTGCACAAATGCATTGTGTACATACAATGAGTAGATGACATGAACCCAAGATGAAGTTCTGATAAATTCTGGTAAATGAACCTTGTAATCACCGTACTAAGAGAATTATCCTATGATTTCATTTTTATTAAACACTAGAAGATGTAAGTTCATAGAGACAGAAATTATATTAGAGATAGTGAGGGGTAAGGAAAGGATAGAATGGTAAATTTCTGCTTAATAGTTAAAATTTCCATTTAGGGTAATGAAACATTAAAAAATAGAAAATGGTGACAATTATATAACACAATTAAAGCATCTGCTACCATTGAACTATACACTTGGAAATAAAGTTATTTTATATATGTGGGTTTGGTGTGTGTGTACACATAATTTCTAATAGATGCAAAAAGAAGAAATGATTATGTAAATAAGAAATAAGCAGATTGGGGCTGAGGTAGGATAAGACTTATAGATAACCAATTAAGTTTAACATAAATGTGAAAACTTTTATATTTATGCATTATGGTAAAAATCTCTTCAATCATCTCTCCTATATGTAACAAGACCTATGATTTATCCAGTGGTAAGCA
Organism: Peromyscus nudipes; assembly: GCA_902168325.1. NCBI lineage: Eukaryota > Metazoa > Chordata > Mammalia > Rodentia > Cricetidae > Peromyscus > Peromyscus nudipes. The sequence continues at coordinate 16,375 of CABHPH010162253.1, read as the reverse complement.
AGACTCTAGTTTTACTTTAAAGCATTTTTCTGGGGCTGGAGAGACAGCTCATCAGTTAAGAGCACATGCTGCTCTTCAGGGGACACAGCAATGTGTTCCTAGCACAGTAGGATGACTTAAAACTACGTCTAACTCCAGCTCCAATGAATCCCATGCCTTCTGTGGGTACTCCCACACATATGCCATAACACACATGCATGCACACACACATAATTTTAAAAAATAAACTAGTTTTTCACAATGTGCCTTATTGGCATTATTGTTTTGAGGTGCTGGGTTTCAAATCCAGGACCTTGCACATGCTAGACCAACAAGGTTTTTGACAGTTTTTCTGTTTGTCAAGAGTTCGATGAATCCTTTGTTATTAGGAGCTATTTTGTGTGTTTCAAGATGCTTACCAGCATTCCTGACTCTGCCTACCACATGTCAGTACGTTCACATGTTCAAACTTAACAAACATTTCCAGACAACACTAAATATTCCAGAGCCAAAACTGCCAGTCTAGAACCAATCCTTTGAGATAATATAAAACAGTGCTGAATCCAGTGTTTGACTTGAGAAAAATGATCAGTGAGGGGTAACTCTGTGAGAAAAGGACTATCCTCTGGAGGATGGACAGCAGAGGGTAGACAATGGGCAAAAGGCCCAGTGGTGGAATAAAACTCTCTCCCAGATGGAGTATTCAAACTGAAGCTGGAGGTTCTTCACAGTCTTTAAATGTGAATTCCTTTGGGTTGGAGAATGGCATGTGTACCTCCAATTCTTCATCTAATATTCCTCTATTCTCAGTGTGCTTTACTGTGTTCTCTATTTGTATTCTGTGCTTGTGCAGTTGAGAAATTCCTTCCTTTTATTTTGCTGGTAAAATGTGAATGGAACCACGCTATATTCTGACATTTTGGGAGGAGGGAACATGAAAAGAGCAGAATGCTACTGACTTAGGCTATGTGCTAGGAAGGAAAGGAACGCAGTCTTCATATCCTTCCACTTGAGTCTCCCAAATCAATCACTTATAGTTAATCTTCCGAAAGCATCTAGTGAGTGCTTGTGTGTTCGTTAGTCAACTATTGCTTTGAGTATTGCTGACTGATATACAGAAATAATAGGAGCTGTTTCTCAGTTCAGAAAATGGGTAAGTGAGAACACTTAACAAGTCAACAGAAAGGGTAATAAATATTCTCTCACTTGTAGAAACAGCTTTTTCTTTCCTTTACATTTTCAGACTGCAATGAAGACTTTCTTTAGCCATCTTAATTCATAACATACAGGAAATCTTTGAAGACACAAAGAATTACTCTGTCTTTCCACAATGCCACCATCAAGACCTTTCTTTGGAATATATCATGTATGTACATATATACATACATACATACATACATATATGCACATATATATTATTGACTTTAGCATGTGTATTTTTCTCGCCAACATTAGGACTCTAACATTAGTAGATGATTCAGACTTAAAGCAACCTATGCTGGAAATGTTTTCTATATTGTGTATTAACAAAACATCTACAATTAGTAAAATTCCTTGAGCATCAGTGTTCATTCTAATCAAAGATTGTGAGTATTGCTGTGGGATGTTCTGTATGCTGTAAATCTATGTTGCTGTGATTGATTGATAAATAAAATGCTGATTGGCCAGTAGCCAGGCCGGATGAATCGTGTAGGCGGGACAAGGAGGAGGAAAATTCTGGGAAGTGGAAGGCTGAGGCAGGGAGACGTTGCCAGCCGCCGCCATGAGGAGCAGGATGTAAAGTACTGGTAAGCCACAAGCCATGTGGTAAGGTATAGATTAATAGAAATGGGTTAATTTAAGATATAAGAACTAGATAGCAAGAAGTCTGAGCCATTAAGCCAAACAGTTTAAATAATATAAGTGTCTGTGTGTTTATTTGAGTCTGAGTGGCTGCCAGCCCAGGTGGGGCTGGAGATAACTCCAGCTACAGAGTACAATCCTTCCTCTAAGAAAAAAACAAATAGAAATTCAAGGAAGAAGATACATTTGACTCCAAAATGCCCTATAGCAGACAATGTAAACTCTTGAGTAATTTTTACTATTTGTTTTTCAGTCACTACCATACATTCACATACATTCACCCCCAAAGACCTAGTGTCGGGAAATAATAAATATAACTCCCCTTGCACATAATGCTACCAGGAGGCTTTTATTATGCTGTCTGAATGGCAATGAATGCAAATACCAGCTTTTAGATGTTTATAATGGGTTTTGTTGATCATATTAGTGTTCCTTATTAAATTAGACTAGCCTGTGAAATTCTTTAAGCGGGAACTACGCGACTGCTTTCTGATCTGGCAGTTCTGCGCCCTCTCCACAACTGAGATTCCTGTTGAGCCCATATCATTCAGACTTTCATGTCTCAATACACAACATTCAGTTCTCCAGCACAGCTGTGTTCAACTTTCACTGTTGAACATTACCTGTGTTCAAACATTTGCCTCTTAATTTTAACATTATTTCATCTGTTTGGAAGGATGAAATTTTTTTCTGTATTTGTTTCACTCAGCTAAGACATTGAAAGCTTATAGCAATAGAAATGTATTCACTCATTTTTCTAGAAGCCAGAAGCCTGCACTCATGTATGTCTGTGTGTGTTGGTAGGCCACACCCCTTCCAGCAGCTGGGAAGTAAAGTGCATTACCTACAGCATTCTTTAGTATTCTTTGGCTTACTCTGTTTCCTAGTGTCTGTCTCCTGCTCTTCTATGTGAGTCTCAAATCTCTCTTTTCTTCTGGCCCTCTCTTATAAAGACACTTGCGGTGACATTTAGGACACAGCATGATAGCCTCACCTCAGACTTCTTAACCACATTTACAAAGACACACTTTTTAAAATAAGGTCACATTTACACATTCTAAGGATTATGATGCTGGAATATCCTGGTAGCTTCATTTTTCTAACATATGCTGCCTGTCAGCTCATGAAAACCAGAAACGTTAAAAAAAAAAAAAAAGATCCAGTTACAATTGAGAGATCACTTCAAGATGTTCACAAATTTGTCATACTTAGTATGGTTCTTAAAACATTGGTTCTTTCACAAAATAATGTGCAAGTAAAATATATTACATATATATACATATATAATAAAATAAGGGGAAAGACAAAAAGAAATAAATAAACTAAAGCACTAAACATAGAAAGTGACATCATTTTCCTAGAACATGTTCTCATGGACCTAGCCTGGTTTGTAAACTGTATAAATATTAAATCTGTATGTTTATTTACTCTCCTAAAATAATTGCATGTAATTTATGTTTTCAGAGATCATTACACACACACACACACACACACACACACACACACACACCGATCACAATGTTTTCTCAGGACTAAGTGGCTAAAAGAGTGGTGCCAATGTTTATACACACAGCATGGTTAGAAATCAAATAGGGTAGTTGGCTGGGTCACAGATCCATGAATTCTCACATCATGTCTCACGCAAAATAATTGTGCTCTAGGCCATATGCAGAGAATACAGGGGCCTATTAGAGGATTGGATGGAAAAAAAAAAAGTTCCTTTGTATACTAGGAAACACTGAGAGGTGTAAGTGACTCGGCCAAAAATCACATATTATTAACCAGGTAGATCAGATTGGAGTCTGTCATCGGGAGCACTTGACTGTTCACTGTACCTCAGTAATGAACCGATATGCTAGAGAAACATTATTTCACACAGAGAGAGAAGATAGGTTTGCCCTTGGCTGTGGTAATGACAGGTAACAAGTACAGGGAGAGAGAATGGTCCAGCTGGCATGAGTGGGTCGCCGAAAACCCTTCTTCACTGACTTCGGTTGAGAAAACATGGATTTTTTGTTTGCATTATGCATCAGACACGGTTCTCGCTGCAGAGGCTGCTACAGAGAATCAGAGGCAGGGGGACACTGAGGAGCAGGAGGCCAGGGAGAAACAGAGTTAGAAATATGGAGTAACGTAAGAGGACCTGACGTATCCATTACTTTTCTGATGGTTGCAACAAAATGCCAGACAAAAACAATTTAAGAAAGGAAAGGTTTATTTTGGCTCAGATTTCTAGGCTGGACTCTATCGTGGTGGGGATGCCATAGTAACAGCAGCTTGGGGGCATCTCTTCACCTTGCATTCCTACGGGAAGCACTGAGGGATGGATGCTGCTGCTTGGTTCCTGTGGTGATATTTTATTTGTGCTGAAATGTGACGATATTTTATTTGTATGTTAATAAATAAAGTTGCCTGGAGATCAGAGGAAATAGAAAGCCATTTTAAGTAAACACAAAAGTCAGGCAGTGGTAGCACATGACCTTAATCTGATCACTTGGCAGGCAGGGTCTCTGTGTGTTCAAGGTCACACTAGGGAACAGAGCCAAGCGTGGTGACACACGCCTTTAATCCCAGTACCAACTATAGAGACTTGGAGGTCTCTACAGACAGGCAATGACAAGGAAGTGAGGTAGCTGGGCTGAGAGCCAATGAGAGGGCAGAACAGCAAGGCAATAAAAGCCTGGGAAGACAGGAAGTCGTCGCATTTGGAAGCTACAGAGCTGGTGAGGTAAGGCAGCTGGTGGCTATTCCTATTTCCCTGATCTCTAAGGTTTTCACCCCTATATTCGGCTCCGTGTTTTTTATTCAATGAGACGGCTTAGAAATTCGGCTATAGGTTCCCTTTCTCCTTTTTGGTTTAGCCCAGGGACTGGTACTGTTCGTATTTAAAGTAGGACTTCCCACCTTAGTTAACCTAATCTAAAAACTACCTCACAAACACCTTTCTAAAATTTTGTTTTCATAACGATTCTCTAAATGCTGTCAAGTTGGTGGTGGGGATTAACCACTGTGCGTGATGTTTACTAGGCCTCAGGAGACTGGAACTAAATGGGATTCCCACGTTACACTAATGCAATGTTCTGAACATTCCCAGCCAACTTCTCTACCTCTGGGACATGGACTCCTACAACCGCAGAGCCCATATATTACCAAATTTACTCCCAAAGCTCTGCTCGATCCTTCGATTCTGTTCTCGCTACCTTCCCAGAGGCTTGCCACCACCACAGCACCGACATTAAACCTCCCTCTTACTTATGTGGTATCAACATGGTCTCAAAGGTGATTGCAAGGAGAGTCAATAGATTTTTGCCTTCTGCTCCCTTGCTCTCCTCATATTGGAGTCTAGTACGAGCAAGTAGGTGCTGTGCTATTGGGGAAGATGTGGACCGAAATGAGCAATTAGGAAACCTTAGCATTTATGAAAGAAAAGATAGAGGATACAAGGAACAACGTGATGGGAAAGGTTATCACTCGGGAGTCAGCATAGCAGGGATTCTTGATATGGGGGGAAATGAGCTGGGTGGCCAAGACAAAGATGCTTTTGTAATCGAAAGAAAATGAAAAGCTTTTCTATCTCAGTTAAGCCAAAGATTAGTTACTTGCTGATAAGGCAGCTCGGTTGTTTGGAGTTAGCTGATGGGACATTAACAGTGCTTTCATTTCAAGTTTTAAAGTCTTGGTAGGACCACAGCCGTGAATACAGATTCTGGAATTCATGGATGGTAGATCTTGAAGATAGCATGTAACACCCTGCCTCAACTTCCTCATCTCTAAGTTGGAAATTTTTTTCCTATTTACCTCACCTGATAGACATTATTTAATATTATAAAGTGCTTGGGGTAAAGCCTAGTTGCATAATGTTCATTGTCCTGATGGTAAACTGTCACTTATAAACAGAGGTGGAACAAATGGCCCAAACCATCAGACAGGGGATTAGGGTTCACTAAAGAGGTAAAGGAAAAGACTAAAGGTCTTGTTTCCTAGAAGTAAATGTAATACCCTAAATTAACCTGCAAGCCCCACATGCCCAAGTACCAGGTAACTTCCTGGGATTCTGGTAGTTGTAGTTCTTGAAAAATAACAACAAAGCCTCCTGGGTAAATATGGTGGTCTATGGGTTTTGTCTTTGTAAGGCCCTACAACACGTGTTGTAGGAGAGTTCCAGGGAGTGGTCCTGACCAAAGTCCATCTTGATCAGTATTTATTTTTTAATGATATTTAATATTAAATAAAACTTGCTTCAATTTTGGCTGAAAATGGTGAGGCTGGTTTTTCTCCGGTGAATCTCAAGATTAACACGACAAGACAATCCTGCAACCCCTTGCTTTCATTCTCACTCCATGAGCATGGCAGTCAGCCCAAACTGTGGTCCACAGGCAAAGTCGGCCCATCACAACTTGCGGTCTCTGAATGCAGCTTTGAAGATGCTGCAGTGTCAACAGAGTAGCATTTCTCTTAGTGTTGACAGCACGCAATGGCCATGAATCCATGTGTTTCACTGAAACTCGACCCCTAGAAGAGTAACTACATCTTCCTTCCATTCCTGCTGTAAAGATGTTCATACTGCTGGAGTCACACCGACTGCTCATCACCTATAACAGTTTCCAACTTCATTTGCAACCCTAAAATGAATTTATTTTATGCTGTGTCTTCTCCTGTTTCTTGTTATTTTTACCTCATGGAAAAAGTTACAACAATATAGTCATGTACTAAGACTATATAAGTACATTAACACAGATTTTAGAGTTAATAGATTCATTGCGGTTTGTTGTTTGCATCAAGTATGATGAAACATTCAGATAACCTCTGGCCGTGATCTGTTTTCTCTTCATTAAGTGATGTGGCTTTCTTATTCCACTTACAGTATTTCGTGTATCATCTGGAAAAATTCCAAAATGTGTAGTGAATTTTTTTCCCAGAAGCTACTTGAACAATGTATTATGTCTACTTCAAGAGTATAAAACAAAGCATTTTTGTCAATATGACAATCACTTATTCAACTAAATTCCTTTCAGTGTTTAAATTAGAAATGACCCTGTAGAATCCTTACTAAGAAAATGGACTCTAAGTGATGGATAAGCTAGTAATTGTCTCAGTCAATAAGCCTAGACTGTAGATATTGGCCAATTTTGGTTTTTTTATTATTATTAGTTGAATTTCTAAGTGTTTTCTAGTCCAAATTTCCTCCAGATTGAAGGTTTACTTGAGGTAAGACTTGAACTTGACCTTCCATCTTTTCTTTTAAGATATATTAGAGATGAAGAGGCCATGTTTGGCCAAATTGTTTGAAGTTAAAGGGGGAGAAGCATAAACCCAGAAACCATAAAGAAAACATTACATCTCAAAGTGAGAAATAGATGTTCTTGATCACATAAAATGAATTAAGGTGAAGCATGGAGCACTTAAACAGTGCGGCAGCTGGCAAAGAAATATGAGTCCAAAGAGGTATTGATCTGAGGCTCCGCTCGCGGAACCATACTCCGTCATTTCACAGAGAGAGGGGTGCAGGGTAGGGGGAGTGTCTACAGCCTGGGCTCAGAGAAGGCTTCTGAAATTTACATCTCCTGCATCTTTACTCACTCTTCCTTACTTCAAAGAAAAGCTAGAATTCCTGCTGAATCCACTAAGGTAAATACTTCAATATTTAAATATTCTCTGCTTTTCACCTAAAACTTAGTTAAAAACCCACCAGGAAAAGCACATGGTATCAGCAGTTCTCATCACGTAGAAGTCATGGTAAACACACAGCAAGGAAACTGTGTATTTCCTGTTAGCGTCAGGAAAATTAAAAAAAAAAAAAAAAGAATTATTTGTGGAACATAGCTTAAAATTGACAGGAGCACATATGTCCTTTTCCCAAGGACCATGTCATCATCTTCACTTATAGCTCAGTGGGAGCGAATCCCTACTTCTAAACCATCAGAGTTGGTCTGTGTTTAAGCTTGATCTGCCTGTAAGCTGACTGAATTTTTCCACATGGTCTTTCAACTTGGAAAGTTTAATTCTCTCACAACATGTATGCATCTAAGGTTCGGTGTTAGATTTTATATTATGTGTATGAGTGTTTGCCCTGCATTTATGCATGTGTACCACATCCATACCTGATGCCCTCAGAGGTCAGAAGAAGATGTCTAATCCTCTGGAACTAGAGTTAAGGATGTTTGTGAGCCACCATGTGGGTGCTGGGAACCAAACTCAGTTCCTCTGGAAAAAGCACCAAATGCTCTTAACCAGTAAACTTGCCCTCCAGCCCCCAAGAATCAGTGCTTTTAACTGCTTTTCCATGATGAATTGCTCAGTGGGTTGTAGACAAATGTGCCCCATGACTCAGCAGTCAACCTAAGTGTTAGAGTCCTGGAGAAGTCCCACACAAGACCACCATCCACATATGCAAGAGCGTTTATTATCTCGAGAATGAAGGTACCAGCATGCTGGGGTCACACATCCTACACAAAGGCAAAATGGCAACCTCAAGAGAAGCTTGCAGGTTCTTTTTAAGCACAGCTAAGGGGAGTTTCAGGGACAGTTAGGTCATCTCAGATATGACTGGCTTTCATGTCTGGTAATCATATATGTACGTTCCTGATTGGTTAGGGCAAGCAGAGGTTGGCTAGGGCTTTAGTTTTCCCATTTTTGAGCATGTCTGGACAAGTCCAAGGCTCTGTTCTTATTTGGTTATTTCCTTGAGCTACTAACTGTGAGGGCCTGCACAGTGACCCAGGTTTGGTATCTGCTATCTCTCTCATCCCTGCTGTCACAGGGGTTGAAGACTGATTGTCGTTTGTTTGTGGCTTCCTCAGAAACTGCCTATTCAGTTTCAAGACACAGGAACTGAGGCCTAGTTCTTAACTGAGTTATTAGGAGCCTCTTATGGTATTTGCCTGGCCTTCTCACTAAGCAAGTTAAGTTTTGGAAGGGAAGGCTAAACTCAAACATGATTTGATATTTGTGAACTGAACATGCATAAGTCTTAAAAGATAAAATTACTGGAACCCACATTCTCCATCACAGTGCATTGATTCAACACAGAGCATGTGGTAATATATTATGATTACAGGAGGTTCTCTGCTGAAATCCCAAATGAGATGCTAAGGGTGTTGGGTGTCAGAAAGCTTTTGTTACTTTCTTGATGCCTTTGTTCTAAGTGAACATTTACAAGCTATTAGGAAATGCTCAAGAAACTCAGTAAACTGAAAAGAAATTACTAGTTTTTAAGAATCAGCTCTCAAGGAGAAAAAAAGGTGGATGTATGATTAGTACCTCTGGTCGATTTCCCTGCAGTGAATAACCCACCATGGTTAACTGCAAGCTGCAACATGGAGTCTGTGAATGTGCATTTAGAAAGAGTGAGGTAAAATCAGTTCTCATGAGCTGTGCTAGACTTAGCTAGCAAGCACAGAAACTCCTCCTCCCTATGCTTAAGTAAGTGAGAGTTGCCTGAGGAGGGGGAAGATGGGGTGGGGAGAAGGAGGTTCTCTGCATGCACATTTCAGTGTATACAGCTGCAAAGGTCATTACATTCTTACCAGCCTGAAAAAAAAAGGCAGGGAAATCTGTGCTATTACACAGTGAGACCATCACCAGGAGATGGACTCTGTACACACCAATTCAGAAAGAAAGCAGTCCTGATGCTGGCCGGTTAGATGTTCTCTTGATAACTGTTCTAGTTAATCAAGGACATAAGCAAGCTCCAGCTTCAGCAGAGCTTAGGAATCATCGTAGCCTTTTTTACAGCATGCTTCCCAGGAAAATATCTTGGTTTCCCCGGTAAATGTGCTTGGGCATTTTTTTTTCCCCTTCAGTTAGACTAGTTCAAAGAATTTACAATCAACAGTCACCTCATGACTGTAGTCCAGAGGCTGAAAGTACCCATGACACATACTTACTAAAGGTCATGGAATGCTCTAGAACAAGCTATTTCTATTGTCAGGCTGACCAAATCCTAGGGGTTCCTCAGGATGCCAGGCACATGGTGATGTGGCTTTTGTTTGGCAAAGTGCCTGGCCTGTGCCTTTTGTGCTTGATTATGGCTTTGCCTCCTTTTAGCAATTACGTTGTACTAAGTTATACTGACAACCCCAGAAAATAAAACTGGGTTGATCGTATACTTAACAGTTCCTTCAATTTGCTCGCACAGCAAGGACAATCACATTAGATATGTGTGCTGTTAAGGAAAGCTGTGTATTTCTAAACAGTTTCATCTTTACTTCCAATGTATAATCTTTGGAATATGTTTTCCAGTGTTTTCTTGTTACCAACAAGGAGCTAAAACAATCACAGTCTCAATTAGATCCTAAGTTAGTCTTTGTAGGGACCATATGCCATTCAACACTTCTGTTTCTATCATGTTCTTTTACTGCCATCTGCTGATCATGGGCCTCTGCACTGAATCTCCAACCCAGCCATGGTTATGTCACTACTCAGCAAAATTTGACTAACCCTGGATAGAGATCAGCACTTCTAACAACTGAGCATAGCCTGTCCCAATTCCAATGCAGCCCAAGATTCTTTTAAATGAATATCCCCAAGCCAGCACTTACTGTGGGTGCTATTTATTATCTTCAGAGCAACTGATGGACATGCATTTGGGTCAACATTAAGGCTGCTTATGATTGGCTAGAAATTCAATAGTTATTCATCTGGAAATTCACTCAACTGCTGTCTATAATGCAAATGAACATCACAGAGGACTGGTTTTTCATATAATTTAAAAGTCAAGGTCTGAAATAGAGACCAGAAAGGAAGAACAGGGGAAAGGAAGACAAGAGGGGAATAAAGATGAAAGCAGACAGGGGGGATGAGGGGAAGTATGGGGAAGGGAGAAGAGAACAGGCAGCTAAATGCATGAACAGGTAAACAAGGCGAGAAGAGAAAGGAAAGGGAAAAAAGAAACTTCATAGCAAATTTAATGTAAACTCAGCCACAGCTTGATCCAAAGTAAACAAGCTAACATCATAGTTAGGAAAGAGCCCAGCCTAAACAGAACATTTTGCACCTGCAAACACGTTCAGTAACAGCATCAATTTTTCAGTGTTCTCTACAAACAACTGGTACTATTTTAATATGACTTCATGCTGCAGTTACCTGTGAATTGTGTTTTTTTTCTGCTACTATCAGTATAGTACTGAAGTTGTCCCTGAAAGTGTTTAATTTCATTATGATTTAATATCAATTGTGGTGGTATTGTATTCCCCCAAATATTGTATAGGCTAATAAACTTATCTGGGGTCAGAGACAGAGCAGCCACAATATTAAACATGAGGATAGGCAGTGGTAGCACACGCCTTTAATCCTAGCATTCCAGAGACAGAAATCCCTCCGGATCTCTGTGAGTTCAAGGCCACATTGGAAATGGCCAGGCATGATAACACACGCCTTTAATCCCAGAAAGCTAGCCTTTAATCCCAGGGAGTGGTAGTAGAAAGCAGAAAGGTATATAAGGCATGAGGACCAGAAACTAGAGGCATTTGGTCTGGTTAAGCATTTGGCCTGGTTAAGCTTTCAGGCTTTCAAGAAGCACAGTTCAGCTGAGAGCCATTCGGATATGAGGACACAGAGGTTTCCAGTCTGAGGAAACAAGACCAAGCTGAGAAGTTGGCCAGGTGAGGTTAGCTGTGGCTTATTCTGTCTCTCTGACCTTCCAGTGTTCACCCCAATACCCAGCTCAGGTTTGATTTTATTAATAAGACCATCTGAAATTTCTGCTAAGACCTTTTAAGACTCATGCTACAATCAATGACTTACATGGTTCCAAGATTTGACAGCTCAACATAGGTCCTGAGAGGGAAAATAATCCATATATCCTATTTCTATCTGAGAGCCACTTTACTTGTGGGCTTTTGAAATGTACCACCAGAAAACATGAGGCACATACATTCAGATGCCTTTAGCACAAAACAAGCCTGAAGTGAAAGAAGACAACGAAGTAAATAAACCCTTGAAACATTTGAACTCATAATGTAAAAGGCACTTCCAAGTGATTTGCTTATTTTTCTTTACTCTGCTTCACACAAATTAAAGATAACTTTCAATTTACATGGCCCTTTGGAGGCAAGGACTAAGTCTTTTCTTTTATTGTTGTATTTTCTTATTGAAAACTGTGGATATTCATCTAGATGACTCCGTGACATTACACTTTGACATGCCTATTCAGTGTCAAACACATATGTATGATAAAAAAAAAAATCACACCTCAAAACATAAAGGCCAGCTCAAAGCAGGCTAAATATCTCTCTAGATGAATAAATATGCAAATAAAAAATGAGCTAAAGCTACAGGCCTACCAAGATGCATATATAGAAAAAGTGAATCTAAGCTCTTTGAGGCTTTTTGTGATATTGTTCACATGTATATACATATAGATACGTAATTATATTTCATGTGTATTTAGTGAGTGAAAGACTAACAGATTGTAGTTGATAGGTAGATCTAAAGCTAGAAAGATGATATATTGAGAGACACATGATAATTAGATATATATTAGATTGACAGATAAATGATAGGTGGTAGGCAGGCAGGCAGACAGACAGACAGATAGATAATAGGTATTGCTGGTAGAAATGCTGAGTCAGTGGCCAAATCAGGAAGATATCAGGATGCATTAAAAGTATCAGAAGCCAAAATGTAACAAAGTAAGTTCCCACCTCTGTGAATGGGTCTATAGACAGCTTCCATAACACCACAGAACAGAACTACCAGCATGGTCCAAGATTTTGACTGGGCAGGGTTCTCATTCTGCAGTCCGGGATTAGCATGGCAGAAGAACATGACAGAACAACGAGAGTGAGCAAAGAGACAAACCCACCTTCCATTCAAAATGAAACTGGAACTGCCGAGTGCACCATCAACACCCATGGGGAAACCGAGGGGGAGCTGTGCTGGAAAACACATTGAAAAGATAAATTTCTTAGAAAGAAATATAAGCACAAAAAATGTTCAAAATCTTTCAATAAAGATATTTATATAAATTTACCGTTTGGGAATAGGGAAATGACCTCATGGGTAAATGCACTTACCAAGAGTGAGGACCTGTGTTTTAACTCCCAGAATCCACAAAAGTCAGATATAGGAGCTGCAGAGATGACTCAGCCATTAAGAGTGCTGGCTGTTCTTCCACAGGTACCACATTTGATTCCTAGCACTGACAAGGAGGCTAACAAATCTGTAACACCAGTTCTAGGGGATCTGATGCCCTTTTATTCTGTCCTCTACATAGAGTGCACAGACATACATGGAGGCAAATCACAACAAACATAAAATATAAATAAATAAATCTGTTTTTTTAAGTCAGATACAATAGTGCGCATCTGTAATCCCCATACCCCTACAGGAAGATGAAATAACAAGATAGAAGATTAAGAAGCCCATGAGCCAGCTAGTCAGGGATATTCATAAACAACAATAAGGATGCCAGGCGGTGGTGGCGCACGCCTTTAATCCCAGAACTTGGGAGGCAGAGCCAGGCGGATCTCTGTGAGTTCAAGGCCAGCCTGGGCTACAAAGCGAGTTCCAGGAAAGGAACAAAGCTACACAGAGAAACCCTGTCTCGAAAAACCAAAAA
>CABHPH010162252.1:11500-48597 GCA_902168325.1 Peromyscus nudipes | reverse complement strand
AGACCTGTGCCAATCTGAGTGTGCTAGTCTTCTCTGTCTCCTTCACAAGGGACATTTCCAAGTCTTGCTGGTCTGGGAGGAACAGGGTTCATCTGAGCACCATTCTCTTGGACTGGATATTCTGGCTACAAGCCATGCAGGTTCTATGAATCCCCAGAAAAGCACACAGTCCAACATGTTTCAGGCACATCGTACCGTAGAGGCCTCCGACAAGCCATGTTCTACAGAGGAAGCCGGCCACTTTCCCAATCAGCCGAGCCACGTCTGCCTGGCCAGCACACAGCTAATGGCCTTGATGGCCATGTCCCCTCCCTTCCTCGTCCTACCCTCCTGCTGGCTGCAGCCGATTTGTTCATGATTTAACGCTCTGGGGCGCTGACCCGTGAGGGAGACACTGGGACAGAAGGAGGCAGGGCGGACACCCAGTGAGGTGTGTGCAAGCGTGAATGCTGGCGTAGGCAGAGCAGTCTCTCTAGGAACACACAGCAAGAAGAGCTCTAGGACCCCAGTCCTGGAATAAAGACTCTAAGGAGGGCTTGCAGGGGGAGAGGGGTCCCCAGCTCCTATACCCTGGCTATCCCTGCAGGTTCCTAAGGATCCCAGGCATGGTCCCCTGATGTGGCACGAGCTCCATGTCACTGCCCAGCCCCATGATCTGCAAGGAGCTGTAAGGAGCTCTAGATCCCAGCTCCGCTGTGTGATATGAGTGACTGACTTGGTCTCTCTGGGGGCAGGTCCCCATTTTAGAAACTGAATAACCCTAAGCCTATTGCTATGACGCAGACGTTGATTATCTCTAAGAGGTCTACAAAATAAAGATGCAGTTCCCAGGCTGCTGCTACTGGCTAGTGGCAGACTCTTCGGAGGGTTAGTAGTGGCAGGTTCATAGGTTATTGGAGGTGTACCCTCAAAGAGGCTTAGGGGAACCCAGCCTCTCCTCCTTCCATTCCTGGTTATACTTATAATAGCTTGTTCCCACCATTGGCATCCACCATGTGCCGTGAGGTGATGCAGACAAGGGGTAGCCCTTGCCGAGGCTGAAGTGTGCCATGTGGATACTGGGCCCCAAAGCTATCAGCGTAATAAACCTTGCTTTACTTCATAGAGTCATTGCCAGGTACTTTGTTGAAGCGACCCGAAGCTAACTGAGACCCCCATGTCATTGGCTGACTGTGACAGGAATGTAAAGGAATGAGGGACACCCTCCACCTTCATTACTGTCATTTCTGTTGTTATTCAGCCTTCCCTCTACTCAGGACTCCTAGACTTGGTCCTTACAGATTGTAAAATGGACTTATCTTCAATCAGCTTGTAAGTCCCCGTGTCCCATGTGTGAGTCAAGCCACAAGAACAGAGGCTGGGCAGAAAGTGTGGGAGGCAATGGTCAATGGAGCCCCATTCCTCCTTCCTCAAAGAGAGGGACCCTGTGGGTGGCAGCCTTTCCATCCCTGGGGACTCTATAGACCTCAGTCACAAACCGCAGACCAGTAGGAGCCCAGTAGGAAGGGGGTTCCTATCCCTGCAGGAGGTGGCCCTGTGCGCAGCAGGAAGGGACCCCGTGCCTGCTGCTCATCATCCTCTTTACTGTCCCCGAGGCTACTACAGACAGTACCAACCTCCCAAGCTTGGGTACCGCTGCTGTGCCCAGCTCTTCCACCCAGAGGAAGATACGCATGGGACCAGCCTCTACAGGGGAGACAGGGGCAGGGAAGTCAGGACAAGGTGGCATGGGGTGGGGCCAGCACTGGACTGCTGACCTGACCCCTCTGCCTAATCCCTCGACAACCTGAGAGTTCAACTCTAGGTGGTAGCCACTTGGTCCCAAGGTCCTAGGTCTCTATTTCTGTTTCAAAGGGAGTCATTGTGGTTGAGGAGTAACCCTACCAGAGTCCCCTGAAAGCTAGGGACTGTGTCATCAAACTCCTTCCCTCCTTCCTTCTGTCTGCCTTCAGAGCCCCTCTGTACCTATGACCCATGACTGTTGTAGCAGATTATTACATACTTAGTGACCTAAAGCAGCACAAATGTATCATCTTTGAGTTCCAGAGCTCGGAGACCCAGAGTGGGTCTGGCCTGGCTAAAATCAAAGTGTGGGCAGTGTGCTCTGAAGGCCTCAGGAGGCTCTCAGCATGCTTGCATCCCAGGGCTCCTGTCTGTATCCATCTTTTTAAGACGTTTTATGTTTTCGATTAAGGTTCAAGGTATTAAGCATCACACTATGGTATTTCAACACTTCCATTTTTAAAGCCAGCAGCATGATAAACCCCCTACCCACCCCCACCATCTTGTCTGACCATCCCCTGGAGACAACATGGAGCCTTCTCATCAGCAAAGCCCTGTCTGTGGCCAGGTGAGGTAACAAGGTCACTGAGTGGGTCGAGTCGGCATATTGCCTACCACATCTTTAAATGATGCCTGTTCTTTTGAATGAGGCATCCTCCCCCTGACCACCTCAGCCAGTTCTGAACTCAGGTGAAACCAGGCAGAACTGGACAAGCTTAGGGGATAAAACACCAGGGGCAGAGAGAGATTCATATTCATTCTCTCTGTCTCTCTGTCTCTCTCTGTCTCTCTCTCTCTCTGTCTCTCTGTCTCTCCCTCTCTCTCTCTCTCATGTGTGTGGGGTTGATCTGGGGGGCCTGGGGGTGTTAGGCATGGAACCCAAGGCCTTGCCCATCTTAGGCAAATGCTCTACCACTGTGCTCTATCTCCAGCTGGAAGAGGCAGGCTGCCACCCATCCAAGGGACTCCAACTCAGATGGATTAGATGGATGGGGAATGAAGGACTGAGCCCCATTACCCTCCTCTACCCTGCACCAGGGACTCACTGCACCAGCCTTGTGCCTGGCAATAGGCATCGGCTCTCCACGGCCCCACACTTCAGGATTTATTTCCTCAGCCACTGGCGCCGCCCCGGTCGCCTGCGGCCCGTTGGAAATGTCTGTAATCGTGGCACACTTTAGACATTACTTCCACACCATTTAGGGTCTTCCGCCCCAGTGACTGCTGATGCATCGCCTCCATCTCCATCTTTGGGGTTGTGCTTGGTACAATCCTTTTAGGGTTTGCTAGCCCCTGGGTTTGGAAGACCTGATGGTTTGGGGGGGTGGCAACGAGGCACAAGACAATGTGTTACAAGAATTAATTCCTCTGTCCTCCACCTGCCCCAGCCCTGACCAGCAAAGAAAAAAAAATCCATTCCAATCTCTAAGAAACCTTTAAAGATTTTTGTGTCTTCTCATGCGGGCCAGAGATCAGGCTGCTGATACCAACCGCAACTTTGAAGGAGGCAGAAGATGCTGGAACACAATAAACTCACCTCAAAGAATCCTTTCCTAACCACGTACCCTGCCCTCTTCCACCTCTAGACTGTTCCCTGGAGACAGAAAACCCCTGTGACTGACCCCAAACCCTGAGTGGATGCTGCAGGGACAGGTGCATATAGATTGGTCTTGGTACAGCAAACAGTGAGAGCTGGGATTAGCTGTGTGGCATTGGACAAGTTGCTTGTCGTCTCTGGGTTTCCCTAACTATATCACTGGGAGTCTACCTTTCACACCAGTTCCAAGGACTTCTCTGAGGCTCTTTATTTTCTCCACTCTATCAGTTTCCTATCAAGCTCAAGGAGCCTGCAGAGGTGTCCCAAGCTGGGCAGAGTGTCTAGGCCCTTTCAGGCAGACATCTCTCATGTCATCCATTCAACGCCCACTGGAGTCACAGACAGCGAACATTCCAGGGCACAGCTGCTGATGCTGCAGCCAGCATTCAAGTTTTAGTCCTGTTCTGGAGACTCCCGATAGAGTGTCCCTCCCCATTGGGGAGAGCTGCCTCCCAGCAGAGCTTGGCTGCCTGCTCCCAGTGGTTTGGGCAATAAGAAAAGCCTGATGGAAGCCCCACACATAGCCTGTGATTTCAGTCCTTGGAAAGGCTGAGGCGGGCAGATTTTGAGTTTAAGGCTGGGCTCAGATATATAATAAGACCCTATCTAAAACCAAACCAAACCCTAGTGGGTATATATGCTATCACAACCGCAGTCAACAGAACTGTGTGCCTTAGAAACAAGGTCAGCTGAAGGGAGAAGAGTTGGGAGGGCTGCAAGGGGCTGGCCAGGCCTGCTTTCTGACCGAGGGGCAGTCACACAAATGCTTGCACTTGGCAAGCACTCCAGTGGGGGAAAGCAGTCATCCCATTGTCACATGGCTACTCCCGTAAGGCGTTGACTCAGAACACACCAGTGAGTGACCTGCTCCACTCACACGAGGCTTCACACTCAAAGCCTCCCTGTCATGGATGCCTGCTGCACTGGCCCTGCTTCTGTTGCTATAACCAAACAGCTGAGGGTGGGGAACATTATAAAGTAAAAAGGTTGTTTGAGCTCATGGGTCTGGCCCAAGGTCAAAAGCCCACTTATGGTGGTGGTCTCTTGGGGACTGCACAGGGCTCCTGCGGAGACACAGCTGCACACACACACCTATGTGCGTGTATGAACAGCCCCTCCACTGTCCTGTTTCTGAGAAGCCACAAGGACTCAGCTCTGGCTCCACCGTGATGACTCCACAGAAGCTTACTACCTTCCGAGTCTCCCTTCAAATGCCATGAGCACCTAGGGTCCCCTTTGGTGCTCTCAAATGTCAACTTTTGGGAGGTTACCCTCTGTGGGGTACAGACCCAGGATGGGTAGTCCTATTTACTAATGACAAGAGCTCTGGGTGTCAAATGTGGCCATGAGGTTGTATCTTGGAGAGGGCCCAGATGAACAGAGGCTGGGCATTGGGAAAATGACCACCCAGTGAGGAAGGACAGGCATGACCATGTTTCCCTACCCCATCCCAGCCTACAGTCTTAGGCTAAAATGGCTTTCTGAGATGCGGTGCCATTGTGAAGGTAGCCCTGTAGCTGGGCTACCCTAGGGTTATAGAGAGAAGTGGGCAGCTAGAAGGGGCCTCCGTGCCATCTCCCTCTCTCTGGGGCAAGCCTCGGAGAAGGTACATCCCTAGACTGTGCCCTCTCCAACAAGGACGCGACCCGGCCTGCAGCTTTCCTCAACCCCTGTCCTGGGGAGGAGAGCTGGTGGTAGATGATGGAGGGAACAAGCAGGGATTATTTTATTGTACCTAGTGATTATGCCAGGAGCGATATCTCCCTGTGGCATTATCTCATCTGGAGAGAAGCGCAGGCTTTTTAATAGATGGACAGGCAGCTTCCACTTAAGGTTATTATAAAGAGAGAAAAGCCCCGTCCCTCCCCGCTTCTAGCAAGCACCACAAAGTTACAAAGTAATTAAAGGCTGCTGGGGAATCAGAGAAATTATACTAATTCCACCCACAGAAAGCCTGCGAGAGTGCTGTCCCCTCCTGGTAGGAAAAAAGGAGGGTCAGGCAACTGGCAAAACCATCAAAACAGCCCATTGTGCTGTGGGGCTCAATGTCATGGGGGCTGTGGGCCTGTCCCCGAGCTGTTTTGACAATACTTGTTAGGATAAGTGGAAGCCAAGGGCTGAAATTAAGTCCCCGTACCCCAGGTGACAGATAGAACGTGGCTCACTGGAGGTTCATCCAGCATACTCTGCATTTGTACCCTGCATCTCCAGGCAGTCCCAGGCCCCAACTATGACATCTGGAATGTATCACCACCTCCTCCTGCCTGGGGACACAGGCATGCCTCTGGCAGGGAATGGGCTTCAGGACATAGGTTCTCTAAGTTGCTTCCCCGAGACTCTTCTTTGACTAGCTCATGTTCTCAGAGCTTTATCCCTGACCAAGTGGCCTTGAACAAGACTTTGACCCTCTGCAGAAGTGCTGACCACCTACAGAATGTGTGGACGGGCTGTCACCCTGAGGGACAGGAATCCATAGGAACACAGGGCATATTCCAGTTTCTTCTCCACGGCCATGGCCATTTCCCCGTTACCATGTTTTGTTGTGTGTGCCATTTCACTTTGATAAAGGCTTTGTGTTTATTTTTGTATGTGTGTCCACGTGAACATGTGCTGTATGTGTGCGCAGGTGCCTGAAGAGGTCAGAAGAGGGTGTCAGACCTTCTGGAACTAGAGTTAGGAGTGGTTGTGAGCTGCCTGGTGTGGGTGCTGGGAACCAAATTCAAAGCAAGTATTCTGAACCACAGAGCCATCTAGGAGGCTCAGATGTTTCATGAGCTTCAATGGTTTAAAAATGCATTCTTATGTAAAGGGGATGAGGGGTACACACTTGTCACGGTGTGCAGGGGGGGATTGTCAGATGACAACTTTTAGAAGTTCGTTCTCTCTCCCACCTTTATACGGATTGGGGGCATCAAACTCAGGTCTCAGGCCAGATCTGCTCTGAAAGTGTCTTTACCCACCGAGCCATCTCACCAGCCCCCTTTGTGCCACTTTCGTGTGTAGAGGCATGTTTTGCGTATGTGTAGGCACACATGTATATGGGGGGGGTGTGCCCCTGTGTATGTACATGTGGAAGCCTGAGGTTGATGTTAGGAACCCTTCTCCATCGCTCATCCACCTTGTTCACTGAAGCAGGGTCTCTTGAACCCAGAGCTCACCAACTATCTAGTCGCATGAATCAGCTTGCTCTGGGGATCCCATCTCTGCCTCCCGAGGCTGGGATCATGTGGGATACTGTGTCCTCCCGGCATTCACATGGGTTCGAAATATTCAGACTCCGGTCCTCACACTCACACGGCCAGCCCCATCCAGGTCTTCCACTGCCTATTCTCTACATTTTCCATCTCCTACTGGACTGTTAGTTTCTGCTCACTGACCCCTCATATCCACTGACCAGTCCAAGGCAATGGAGCTCACCTGGAGAGCTTTCTCCGTTTCCAGGAAACCTCCTAAGCTCTGGTTCTCTCACAGAGTTACAGTCAAGGGACACCCCTGCACCTCCATCGAACTCTTACAACAACTCCGTGCTCACCAGTTTTATAGATGAAGATGCTGAGGCTCGGAGTGGTTACCAGGCCACCCAGTTTGAGGAAGTTTGGAGGAAGAACTTGCATGTGTGACTCTATCACAGGGCATCCCATCAGGGACCCAGGCTCTGTGTCACAGCCAGACACAGGTTCTTCTGTTGCCGAAAGACATAAGCTACTCCTGATTTTAGCCTCCTGGGACCCAGGATTTCCTAAGCCAGCTCCACCCAGGTCTTTTACTGTAGAAGAAGGCAAGACAGAAGGCCTCATGTGAGAGGGAAGAAGACCCTTAAAGGAACAGGGAGCCACGAAACAACAGCTGGACTCCGGGCACAGGGCATCAGGCTGCAGCCATCCTTTCCTTCTGTATCAATAGTCATTATGGAATAGGTAAGAAGCAATAAAAGGTGTCCTGGCATGTACCCGAGCATTCCTAGCACCTGTGAGCTGGCTCTACTAGGTCCCTGCTTCATGGCATGGGACGGGACTTACAGTCAATGCCAGTCCCTTCTACGAGCCCAAAGACTCCCAGCTAGATTTAACAAAGAAACTGATGCCATTAAGAACATTATTGTCTTTAAAGTCAAATAGTCATCTTAATGACATCTGGCTCCCTGCATCTTATGGTGTCCTCTTTCTTCATGTGGAGGGTGCAAGAAGGTGCCTATGAGCCTGGCCATATTCCATATACACGAGGGAGGAGACATGGGTCTTGGGGAATCAATGTCCTCAACCTCACTTCCCTGGACAGAAGAGTGAGCAAGGAACCTTTGAGTGTACGGCTGGATGATGCTTCCTGGGTTCAGTTCTGGGGCCACTGTCGTCCTTCCTGGTAGCTAAGAAGCAGGAGGAGGTGGCTGGGGACAGGATGGAGGCAAGCCCATGGGGGAGACAATCTCCTACTTCTCACCTACACTGCTACCTGACAGCTAGAACAGCAGCAACCTCTGGGTATCGACTAGCCCACAAACCCAAGGAGCATCGCAAGAGCTATTGCTGGGTCCCCCGCTGCAGGAGGACACCGGTGGGGCTGAGCCTTATTACACAGAGCTGTCAGGGAGCCCTGGGTGAACTTGCCACGAGACCCCATTGACTTGTGTATAAAGTATGAGAACGACTTGACCTCTTTGGGGTAAACCGAGACACGAGGCATAGTGTTCCTGGCCCCTTTCCCTAGTCTGGCTCAATCAGGATCTCCTCCCTGGAGGCTGCAGCCGATCACAAGCAGGCACCAGACAGGCTCACAAACACACACACAACGCTGTTGTGAGTGGGTGGTGTTGAAAGTCCTTACAGAAGTGGGTCACTCTGGAAATGGTGGACAGACAGCACACACGCACAGAAGGACATCACTACAGACGGTGGTATTGTGCAAATGACTTCACTTGGGGACTTGGAGAAAAGTCAGCAGGCATATTCACCTTGGCCTCAGTTTCCCTCATCTATAAATGTAAAACTCAAGTCTTCTCTTGCTCAGAGCTGTCGTGGAGAGGAAAGGATACTGAGAGGTCCCAGAGACAGATGTGCCCGCGTGTGTGTACACATGTGTGCGCATGTGTGGGCACACAAGCCACGGCACATGTGTGGAGGTTGGGGGACAACCTCAGATGTCAATCTTCACCTTCTACCTTGAGACAGGGTCTCTGTTGTTAGCTGCCTCATCCACCAGGCTAGCTGGCCCACACACTTCTGGGGCTTCTCCTGTCCCTGCCTCCTGTCTCACTGCAGGGAGTGCTGGGTTACAAGTGCATTCTACTGTGCCCAGACTGACATGGGCTCTGAGGATTCAAACTCGGGCCCTCAAGTTTGCATGGCAAGGGCTTTCCACACTGAGCCTTACGTCTCCCAAGCCCCAGATGAGAGTATTTAAATGAGCTCTCTGTCTGTCTCTGTCTCTGTCTCTGTCTCTGTCTCTGTCTCTGTCTCTCTCTCTCTCTCTCTCTCTCTCTCACACACACACACACACCCCTCCTTGGAACAGGTGATAGCTAGATACACAAGGGGCATGTCTGCTGCTAACCCAGCACCTGCTGTCTTGGTTGCTGCAGGCTGTGGCATGCACTTCTGTTGGGGGTGGGGGTGGACGGGTCCCAGGGATCTGTCCCTGTGCTGACAGAGGGAGGAGACCAAAGCCACAAGTAAGAGGGTGGGTGAGAGCCGTGGGGCATAGAGACATCGCAGGCTGCCGTCTTGGGGAGCCAGCTGCCCCACTGTGGCCAGCAAGAGTCCCGGGCCAAGATGATTTATCGTTCTCTCCCTTCCAGATCAATAGGCCACTGGCTACAGATGCAGAGGGGGCTGCAGGCACTGTGGCCCCGACAAATAAATTAATACAGCCTGTCAAGGGGCTGCCTTCCCTGGTGTGGGGGGAGACGACACTATCGTCAGGTCGACACCTTGGAGGGGATGGCAGCCCATGCCAAGGGGAGCCCCACCCCCCACCTCTCCTGCAACCTGAGGATGCAGTTCATAAATCATTCACTGCTAACTCGCACACTGAAGGCACACTGGGGTTCTAAGAAGTTGGCCTCCTTGGCTCCTCACATGCTCTGGGCTCACATAGGCACTACCTCATGACTCCCTACACGCTTTAGCATGGAGATTCTAAGATCCAGGGGCTGGCAGGCATCAAAGCCTGCCATCTTGGAACACAACTATTTTGATAATGCAGGAGGAAATGAGGAGCGGGCTATGAATTGGTCCCCCACCCCAGGTCAGTGCCATGCCTGCTGCTCTGAACCTCCACCTTGGGAAGACGCTCTGGCTGGCATAGCCCCTGTATAAGCTTTCCTCTCATCTTCAGGAGTGCCACCAGACAGAGAGGTGGCACAGCTCTGCCCATTGTGAGGTTCATCCACAGTGAGACATTCACTTGGCACCATGCACATGCCAGGGCCTGTGCTGGTGCTTGGCAGGCCCAGGTGACCAAGCCTCATCCTTGTGCTACTGGTGGAGACAGATATACAGATGGTAATGGTCAGAGCCACAGCCATGTGCCAGACACATGTTCATCCTGGTCCTCATGCTGAGCACTTCGCATTTGTACTGCCATTTCATTGGGTTGCTACAAGAATGTCTGTGAAGAACAGACTGTACGTGTTTCCATTCTGGAGGTGGAAGAGAAGCAGCTGGCCCAAGATAAGACCAAATCTGGCTCCTCTTAAGGTCCTTCTTCTAGCTGAGGCTGGTTCTGAGCCTTTCTGTCCTCGGCCCCACATCTAGAATGGGAACAGCAAGAATGGCCATCCTGGAAGGGGTAATATGTTCCTAGTGTGATGGGTTGACTGAGAATGGCCCTTAGAGGCTCATGTATTGGAATGCTTGGTTCCAGTTGGTGGAACTGTTTGGGAAGGATTAAGAGGTGTGGCCTTGTTGGAGAAGGTGTGTCAATGGTCACAGGCTTTAAAGTTTCAAAAGCCTGTGCCATTCCCGGTTAGTCCTCTCTGCCTCCTACTTGTGGGTCAGGATGTAGCTCTCACCTACTCCAGCACCATGCCTGCCTGCCTGCTGCCATGCTCCACACCGTGATGACCATGGACTCGCTTAACTGTCTCAGTTACTTTTCTGTTGCTGTGTTAAGATACTATGACCAAGACATCTTATAGAAGAAAGCATTTAATAGAGGCTTACAGTTTCAGAAGATGAGTCCATGATCATCACGAGTGGCCTTGGTCATAGTGTCTCATCACAGCAACAGAAAATCAGCCAAAACAGCTTTCATTGGCTGATGGCCACCCCTCTGTCCCATCTATGTATAAGGTCCAGGCAGTGAGTAATGGTCCTCGGTCCTTATTAAGTGACAGGAACAGGTCCCCAGTAGGACCCCAGACTGCTCTCTGGTAAGGGCCTCTCTCCCCTCTTCCTTAGCCTCTTCACTTCACAACTGGTCACCTGAAGCCACAGCTGACAAAGATCATTGTGGGATGCAAGTGCCACAGAGACCTGGGCAGGGCCCAGGGGGCCTACTTGCAGCCTGGCTTTGTCTCCATTTGTCTCTTTGAGGTAGCTTGGGGACTTGCAAGGGACCTACCCTCCTAGCCCCCAGCTACCATCTGGCTTCAGCAGGGCCTCTGATCTGGGTTAGAATTCTGCTTCCTTGGGAAATTCCAGCATATAAAAAAGATACCCAAAGATTCCAGGAAATTCATGATATTAGTTATCTACTCTAAGGAACTCTTATGCATCCTAATAGGACCTAGAACATGCACCCCACATGTTTCCATTGGGCTGCACACACAAAGTCATCATAGCATTTAATAACTGGAGGCACAGTTAGATGTCACTCACTGGTTTCTCCCTTTATAATATGGCCTCCCCCTGAGGATGATGATCTCAACCTTATTCAGCAGCATTTAGGCTAAGAACCTCTCCTACCTACGTTAGCATAGGTCTAACAATCTTTTTTTTTTTTTTTTTTTTTTTTTTTTTTTTTTTTGAGACAGGGTTTTTCTGTGTAGCTTTGCACCTTTCCTGGAACTCACTTTGTAGACCAGGCTGGCCTCAAACTCACAGAGATCCGCCTGGCTCTGCCTTCCGAGTGTTGGGATTAAAGGCGTGCGCCACCACCGCCCGGCAGGTCTAACAATCTTATTGGTGACAAATATTATCATTCATCTTCTAGAGAAGATGACAGAGGTCTAAGCTGGGCCTGGTGGTGCAGGCCTGTAATTCTAGCTCTTTGGGAGCATGAGGCAGGAGGACTGTATGGTCAAGGCCAGCTTGGGTCACTTGGTGAGACTATTTCAAAATAAAAGGTAAAGGGGGGCTAGCTGTGTAGCTCAGTGTTAGAGTGCTTGCTTAACATGTGCAAAGCCCTTTTAATCAGACAGACAGACAGACAGAGACATAGAGAGTGCAGGAAGGGATGAGAATGAATATGAATAGAGAGAGTAAGTCCTCATTTAAAGCAGCTTAACTGGAAAGTGGGGGGATCCATTCCCCCCTCCCCTGCATGTCCAAGTCATCTAAGAATCCCCCCACCCCATGCCCAAGTCATTTAAGGGTCCTGCCCAGTGGTTGTTCAACAAATGTTTGTTTCATGGGGAAAAAAAAAAAAGCATGCTGCAGATCAGGCTGCACAGATCCAAGCTGGGCTTTGAAGGCTCAATTGAGTTGGACTTTAATGAGTTAGAAAGGTAAGTGTGGGACTAGGGAAAGACAGGCAGGCAGACCAAAGGTACTGAACCAGCCCTCTGGTAGAGAGGAGGATTCAGTCGAGTGAGGTAGAAGGTATGTTGTGACCAGATGGATAAAAGCCGGAGCTGCCCAGCTGAGGAAGCTGCACTTGTGCTAACGTCAAGGACACAGTGTCCCTGAGATTCCAGGGAACTCTTGATTGCTTGTCCTGGAAGCCACCAGCCCTTCCAGACTTCTAACCTCACACTTACCCTCCTGCACAAATACCCCAGCGTCAGGGTCACCTCCCTCGGCACCCTGCAGGACTGAGAACTGGCCTCCAGAGAGGAGCAGGCTGGGCAGCGCTGAAGGTCAGCCAGGCAAGCCAGGGCCCCCTCGCCGAGGTAGTGGAGCAGTACCGCTGGGCACAGACACAGGCAAACACGTCTGAGCAAATTGGCAGGCCATAAAAGTCTATTACAGCAAATCAAACAGCAGTCAGCGTGACAGCCATTAGGCTGAAATGAATACACGGGGGCTTAATGAGGTCTGTCGAGGCTGGCTTGGTGAATTAAGTTGCCAATTCTAGCCGGATTTCCCTTTTCTTTACAGACTTGAAAGCATCCGCGCTCCCTCGTTAGAGCTTCGACAAGTGAATTGCGGGGCCTTTCGCCCTGATAAAATGGATAATTACACAGAGAGCCGCTTAGCGAGGGGAGGAGGGTGGGCACGGGGGAAGACAGAGCAAACACAAACACACACCTGTCTGCTTTCTCCTGGTGGAGAGGCTGGATCCTTAGGGGCACCAGGCACAGGCAGGGCTGGGCAGACTGGGGGATTGAGCCTTGGCTTAAGTGTCTCCCACCCCACTGTTCCCGACCTCAGGGACTGAGGTCCCCATGGGCATCACGGACTGCTGCAGGTTCTCATAGTAGACAGCTGCTCTCAGCCCCTTTCAGGAACCATCATGGTCACGCTGTGAAGTTCTCCAAACCTAGCTGGCCTCACTGTCACTGGCTTGCAGATCTCTAGCCTCCCGTGTGGTGGCACAGCCCTGTCATGTGTTTGGAGGCCAGCGTAGGCAGCTTTGCAAGACCCTATCCAAAAGAGAAGTTTAAAAGAATGGATAGAGCTCAGCAATGCGGCACTGTCTTGCCTAAGTGTAGCTTGCCCCAGGACCCATTACCCAAAATCCGATCCCTAGACCAGCTCTCCTTGATCTTCTGAGGCAGAATCACACAGGATGGGAAGATCCCTCTGAACAGTCACCCAGGAAATTCTGCTGGGGCACCAGAGGACCCCCTGGTTCATCATCGTTCTAATACACTGTGCAGGATGTTTGGGAGTACATGGCCCTCCTGCGTCTACTTGCCTGCCTCCATACATGGGAACTCAGTACATCCTTGGCAAGGCAGGAGAGTGGAATAGCATCACAGTCATGCTATTCTGGCCACAGGGACCAGTTAATCATCAGGGCCCAGGGTTAGGGACATTGAGGTTAGGAAGGTAAGGGATTTGGCACAGTGGCTTGAAAGCTCAGAGAGGACTTTAGTGGATAGATGGAGGCAGTCTAGGAATTTTTCCACCATCCCTAAAGTACAAGAAAGTCCTGGGAAGTAAAGAGCATCCCGGCCAGGCTCCACCCTTAGATTCTTAATGGGAAAAGTCCTGGTCAATACCCTAGTTGGGCAGCTGTATCCCTCTTCCTCTTCCATATACACACCAAGCCAGCAGACAGGCTATGGCAGAACTAAGTCTTACCCAGGCAGTTTGCATGACAAGGACCAGAGGCTAGGTCCCTTGTCTCTATTGTCCTTCCTCCTACTGCTATCAGGTCTACTGGAAAGCCACCTCCTCCAGGAAGCCTGGGGAAGTCCCAGACACTCTGGCAGTTACCAGGCACTCATTCCCAGCAGGGTCTGTGGTATACCTGCCCCTCCCTTTGCCCCATCACTCTGGGCTTCAGTCTCACCCTGCCCCCATTCAAGGGCCTCTGCTACTGAACTTGCCTCTCCAGTGGACCACAGTATGCCCAGGATACCTTTAACGCAAGCAGAGAACTATGGTCTCCATTCCAGGCCAGGGGCCAGCGCCTGTACTGGCTCCCCAGCTGGGGCTTGAGCCAAGCAGCTCAGTTCCAGCTCAGGTGACCACACCAGGCCCAGGCTGGGCCATGCCCAGATGGCTGGGTCTCCATCTAGCTGATACCATGTGCCCTGGACATGCTGAGCAACCCCAAAGCCAGCATCAAGTATCAGGCCACAGAGTGACCATAGGTGTCCACTCACAAGCTAATAACTGGCACAGGCCTTCCTCCAGCACCACATGCCCTTTGCAGCCGCCCTCCTCAGCAGATATCTATCTCACCTCTTCATTCTTATGGGGGGGGGGGGGCGGGGGGGGGATGACTAGGCCCAGAGGGGTCAAAGTCAATGCATGGGCAGGAGTGTGTCCTGGGGCTATTTGCTTTGAGCCCCGACACTCTCTGTTTCTACAGCTTCTCAGGCCTCCTGAGAATGAGAGCCACACAGAACCAAGCCAGGCCAGACACGGGACAATCCTTGCTAATGAAATGTACAACAGCAGAAGCCAAGAGACTCGGAGGAGCCCGAGGGTGGGGGTTTTCAGTAGGGGTGTACTCTGCAGGATGCATTTCTGCAGGACGAGAGAGGAAAGGGCTGGCCTCCAGCCCAAGGGCTGGGAAGCGGGGGGGACAGGACTGCTTGTTCTCTTACCTCTTGCCTGCCACTCCCTCTCCAGGGAGGACAGAGGACAGCCGGGCCTGCCAGGATGGCAGCTGAGCAATGGGCACAAGGCTCATTAACTCCGAGCCATGCCCTTGGCTTCTCAGTCCAGGCTCGGAGTGCAGGCTGGCACGCAGAGCCCCTTAATTGAATTAGGGGCACTTCCAAGTGAGTGAGAGCTGGAAGCCAAGCTGCTGTCCCCAGGCATGTCAGGGTACTGTGCCCCTGTGCTGATGAATGTGGGCCTTCTCTCCTGCCATCCTGTCCCAGGCACCACTGGCCAGTCCCAGCTTTATAGTTGCCCCCCCCCCACCCTCCAACTGGCACAATTGTTAGGACCCTTGGCTCACCATTGAGTGATGAGGGCCAGGACCTCTGGGTTCTGAGACAAGATCTCTTCATCCTTCGGGAGTCTTTGCTGCCTCAGAAGTCAAGGTCAAAGTTACAGTCGTGTGACCTTGGGCAAGTCCCTCTCCCACTTAAGCCATATTCTTGGCTCTTTTTGTTCCCCGGTGACTGACTGCATAAAGGAGTCAGGACTCAAGTGTCCGGTGCCAGCTTGCCTTTCCAGAGGACTATATCTCCCATTATTTTCACCCCAGCTAGAGCCCCGAGGGCAGGCTTGAGGGACACCCAGTTAGAAGCTCTTTATCAGTCTCAGTGAGGGTCTCCTCAGAGCTAGCTGCCAGCCCTTGAGACTGCCATCAGCCACCGTGGAGAGGGACAGTAAGCGAAGGGAGCCCTGGTGCCATCGGGAGCCAGCTTATTAACGAACCGTTTGTAATGCAATAATTTGTACTTCTCAATTACCAGCGATGGCTTGATTTTACACGCATGCACTCATGCAAACATATTCAGAGTACACAGAACAGAAGCTCTGGGGAACCGGAGGCCAGACCACACAGCTAGGAACCTGCAAATTCCCTAGTCCTGCAGGGACCCGATTCTGGCCAAAGCATGTAGGTCTGGGGTAAGGCCTGCCCACATGCCTTGGCCAAGGCTCACAGCAGGCTGCAGTTGGAAAAGAAGAGGGCATAATACTTGCTTCTCCCAGTTCCTGTTCCATTACTAACTCTAGATGGGGGGTGAGCTCTGCCAGAGCAGCCCTTCTCTCAGGCCTGAGGCTCCATGCACTGGCCCAGGCATTCTTTCAACCACAGGATGGGTGGCTCTCATTGGCCCCGAGTGGAATCCGGGCTAGAGTGTGCCCAGGGGACAGTGCATCTACTTGTACTCAGAGATCACCATACATGCCACCCAACTGGACTGGAGAACAGCTGTGGTCCCAGTAACCATCATCCCCCCCATCCCACACATGACCTAGAAGGTTCTTACCTCGGGGATGCGCACACTATAGGGCTGGTTGTGGAACGTGGGTGCATTGTCGTTCACATCTCCAACTTGGATATTCACCTTCCGTGTGATCACCTGGGGAGAGAAGTACAGGGCTCAACACTGTCACCCCCTCTAGCCTCTTCCCACCCATGCAGCCCAGGGACCTGCTAAGTCCAGGAACAGCCTTCCTAGGACTAGAGGGCCTCGCGGGACACTCACCCCTTGGTGATCACTGACGGAGAACTCCACTGTGAACTCAGACTTAGTCTAAAAGAAGAGGGAGGGAGAGAGAGAGAACAGCGTTAGAGAGGCCCTGGGTCCTGGCCCTGGATGTGGCTGTAGGGGCTCCAGCAATGCCCAGGATCTCATCTGCGTCTGGTGTCCACAGGTGTCCCTAAAAGGTTGGCACTGCCGCCTGGCACTGGGGAAGCAAATGTCTGAAGACAGTCGAGTGACAAGTCAAGAACCTTGGGTGTCACTCTTGGCTGGGCCTCCACATGGCCGTGTGATGCTGAGCAAGCCACTAAACACTTCAGTGGCCATGCCCTGAGATGTAGGAGAGGACGTGGCCTGGGGATGTGTTCAAACCCTATCCTTCATTTGCTAAGGACTGCCACGATCATTGCTCTAGAAAACTTCGGCAGGGGTGGAGTTAGACTAGTCTGCCCCACAGGAGATGACTCCACAAAAGATGACCACATGGTCACATTCCTCTTGTTGATCCAATGCTACTCCTGACTCGGAGAACCCTCATCCAACCCACTCCAGCCCCAGGTCTGACACAGCCCTAGAAGAGAGCTACCGCTAAAACAAATAGAAGATCCCCTCCCCCAAGAGATGGTGAGTCACCCTCTTCCGCTGGCTGCCCCTGCTCCTCCAGAAAAGGGCTGAGATTAGGGAGTCACATGCCATACCTCTCTGTCCAGAGGCTGCCGGAGCCACACCACACCAGTGTCAGGCTCCACGGCAAAGAAGCGGGAGGCCTCCTCACCAGATACGCCAAACACCAAGGGGTCATTGTCCATGTCTCGGGCCAGCAACTGGGTCACAGAAGAACCTGAAGTGGTTGAACAAGAGAGGGGAGGACAACACAAAGGTCAGGCTCATTTCTTCCCACCTTGCCCAAATGACAGGGCATCCCTCAGGGCACAGCCACCTCAAACACTTTCAGGTCTTCCAGAGGCCAACAATCATCCCCAAACCTCCTAAGCATCATTGGACTACAAACAAGGCTCTCCACTTCTGTCCTGGCCCACCTGTCACAGGGTGTACACAGCTGTAACACAGATCCCCCATTCACCATGTTCTAGGTGTGAAATGGACAGCTGTGACCTCTCTGATTGTAATCTGGAGACCTTTCCCTGGTGGTTCAGATGAGGGCAGGCTTCCAATACATCCATTCTTATGTCCCAAGTTGGGTGCATACCTCAACCCTAGCCAATCAGAGTGTTTCCTCTCTCCCATCACGATGATTGGCTCAGGGATGAATATGTGACTGAGAGTAGCCAATCAAAGCCACCTCTGGAACTTGTGCTCTCATTCCATTGGGTTGTTGACTGGGCCAGTCTGGCATCTACAAGAATAGCATGCCTGAGGAGCAGGCTGTCAAGGAAGCTAGCAGAGCTTGTGGACCTGGAGAAGGCATTCCTGCTGGAATGGAGGTGCATGACCACAGGGCCAGGTACTGGCTCAGTCCTCTGGAGGTCTCAGCTGTAGACACTGATGACCACACCTTCCCTGTTCTTTAGTTTTATTCCTACTTCTGTTGTGTTTGGATTTCCATCTTCTGCAAATAGAAACATCTTTTCTACTTCACACTATTTTGCAAAATGTTCTGGTCTTCATCTCTGCATGGAGGCTAAGATGTGTCTGTCACTCCAAGACTCTTTCTGACAGGGTCTGGTTCCTGTCCTCGAGAAGAAGACCAGAAGGTAGGGGTCATCCTCATCAGGATGTAATGCTCTGGACATAGGCCATCCCAGGCATCAGGGTGGTGCCGTATAGCCTGGCTCAGAAGGTTGGTATAGAATATTTTGTCCTGGGGCTCCCAGGTTCCCGAGTGGCTTTCAAAGAGGAGGAGCCCATTGCCCCATTTAACCAAGATGAAGAGGATTCTGGCACAAGAGGATTCTGCCAAGTCCCCAAAGCTCCAGGATAGCTGGGATAGCTGGTCACCTTAGCCTCAGGAGACCCTTAAGTCCCTAAGGAGCTGGGGATACAGTGTGGAGGCCTCTGAAGGGAAGATCTAGCACCATCATCTCAGAGCCTTGGATTGGCCAACTTCTCCACAGTTGAACCTGCAAAATGGGACAGGCACTATCTCGTCCCCAAATACTGATGTTTGTATTTAACCGACAGCCTCAAAGAGCAAAGTAAGGGGAGGAAGGAGGGACTGTGGGTCTGTGACTTTAGGAAGTTTCTTCAGGAAGCAGATAGCAGAGCAGCTCTGCCGACAGTGACCACCAACACTTGTGAGCCCTGAGCAGAGGCAGGCAGGGAGCTCCATATGCCATACTGTCTGCCTTGGAGCTTTTAAGGCACAAGCCAGTGACGTCATTATTTCCCACAGTCTTGTGGTTAGCAGAAGGCAGAGCTGCCCTCCATAGCCCAGGCTGGAGATTCAGTTCTTCCACAGTAAGCAAGGATTCCACAGAAATGTTCCTGTCAAGCCCTAACCAGGATCCCAAAATGGGAAGATTTTTTTGGGTTTTTTTGTTTGTTTGTTTGTTTTTGTTTTGTTTTGTTTTGTTTTTTGACCCATTCACTTAAATTTGCTTATTCAATTCTCCTATAACTTTGTCTGGTGGTCATTATTCTACCCATTTTATAGATGAGGACACTGAGATTCAGGGAAGGAACATAGCCTCTCCCGTTGTCAGATAGCATTTGTGGTGATGAAGGAGGTGAGAGATGAGAGGGGCATTGAGAGACGAGAGCGAGCATGGAACAAGATCAGAATAGCTTGGAGACAACTTGCCCATCTCACAGAGGGAGGAGCCGGAAGCAGTTAGCAAATGCCTGGTTGAACAGTGGGCAATAGGAAGCACATGATCCTGTCTCTGAACGCCTACATGCCAAGCTCAGTGCCTTTCTTGCCTAAGTCAGAAGGGTGGAGTGTGTGAAAGACACTGGTAAATCAAGCTGACCTTCCCAAAGACCAGATATCCAATGGCGAGGGCCAACTGGGAGCCGAATGAACCATACAGTGCATTCTAAAAGATACACTCTAAAACTGTGCAGGCATTTCCAGCCTCTACTCCTGGTTTCCATGAATACACATATACATACATCATATGTGGGAGCCCGTTTTCAGGTTCCTCGTGGCTTTACCCAGCAGGTCCGCATAGAGGATGATTAGGACCACGAGCCTGAGTGCGGGTGTCTGAGATGGTCTGCACTTGGCTGTGCTGGGGGAGGAGGTCTTTTGCTCCACCCCTTGGTGTCTCTATAAATACCGTGGGTCAGAGACAGTCAGGGCCCATTGGAAAAGGTTCCAGGCCCTCTCGAGGCTATCCTTTATTTTTTTTATCTATTTGTCTCCACAATCTAAATCCTTCTATCTAATATTTCCTGCTGCTCACACTCAAGAAAACTCTGGGGAACTGTGGGGTTGGTGGGTAAATGCCCCACAATCATATCTATATCTCTGTATGTGATGTAGATAGAAAGATGATAGAGAGAGAGAGAGAGAGAGAGAGAGAGAGAGAGAGATAGATAGATAGATAGATAGATAGATAGATAGATAGATAGATAGATAGATAGATCATACATACATACATACACACACACATATCACCTCTCTGTTGTCAGATTTGGGAAACAAAGAGCTGATTTCCAAGCCTTGGGCCAATTCCTCACAGGAGACAAGAGACACCCCCCTCGCCCCCCATGTGCCCTGATTCTCCACAGTATAAAGATCTACACTACAGCCCTCAGAAAACTGGCCTCACCTGCGCCTCCAGGCAGAGGACTCAGTGGGGCTAAGCTCTGGCTGGCCAAGGGGATTGTGGGAAGGCCACATTAGCCCTGCAGCCAAGGTCGTGTGACTGAACCTGATATCCCAAATGGCTTTCCCAGGCCTGACACTCGGGTCCTCCCAGGGAGGGGGACGCTGGGCAGGACAGGGATGGGGCCATCAGCTGCTGTCACCCACCCTGTAATTTCCTGGACTTTTATCCATTTTCTCCTCAATTATGCGCTGCTCAAAATGGTCTTTTGTGGCTTCCTCACAGGCTCTTTCTAGCTCACGCCTTCTTGGTGTCCCAGGTAATTGCTAGTGGCCTTTTCTAAGCGCACTAATTAAAGGTGCTGATTTAATATTATATTTAAGACAAGACACCCCACGGTTTTCCAGCTGGGCACCTCCTCCCCCGCCCAGTGTTCTTGGCTGCACCATGCAAGTGGCCAGAGCTGGCTCCTCTGGAAAGCACGCAAGCTGTCCCACCAGCAATCTCTGGCCATATTGTCCCTGCAGAAATCAGGTCGTTTTGTGGGACTTGGCTCTAGCCCAGGCCCCCCAGGATCATCTCTTGTAGGATTACCATCCCTGGCTGTGAGACCCTGCGGTACACAGGTTCCACAGGGTCTGGTCCCCACCTTAAGATAACAGCATCTTGGATACGGAATACTTGGTGTGATTTAAAGCAGAAAAAAAAAAAAATCTGGGGGGCTCAGGATGCAAATCAGCTAACGGAGCACTTGTTTGCCTATATGCACAAGGCCCGGGGTTGCATTCCCAGCACGGCACAAAGCAAGTGTGGTGGTGCATGCCTGTGGTGCACCTGGGAGATGGGGAGAGGACAATTGGGAGTTCAAGGTCATCCTTGCCTACATGGCAGGTCTGAAGTCAGTCTGGGCTACACAAAACCCTGTCTCATCTATACATAAGCAAAATAACCACCTCACAAAATTCAGCATCTTCACAATCCAAAGTGTACAATCTGGTGTCTTCTGAGGCATTCACGGTGCTGGGCAACCATTTTCCATCATCCGTGAAGGAAACTGTCCCCATCACACTTCTTAGTCTCTGGTTTCTACACTTCCACTTGCATCTCTTGCCTGCTCTGGATGTTCACATCAACAGGACCACAGTCTGTGGCCTTGTGTGTGGCTTTCAGTTAGCATCATCTGTAAGGCTGGTCCATGCGGGTGCCTGTATGAGAGTTGATGTTCACATCAACAGAACCACAGTCTGTGGCCTTGTGTGTGGCTCTCAGTTAGCATCATCTGTAAGGCTGGTCCATGCTGGCACCTATATTACAGCCCTGCTCCTTTTGATGGCTGACTAATCTTCTCTTGTGTGGATCTAACATATCCTATTCATACGCTCCTCAGTCAACAGAGGTTTGGGTTATTTCCCACTTAAGGTTATGAATGCTGCAGATCTAAACATCTCTGTATAAGATATTGTTTGGATTCTCATTTTAAATTGTTCTTCATGTGTTTAGGAGTAGATTTGCTGGGTTATTGAGCCATTCTATGTCTAACTTACTGAGGAATCATCAAGTGGGTTTGTACAGTGCCTGCACCATTTTATTTTCCTACCAGGAGTGGATGAAGCTGGAGTTCTTGTTTTGTGGCAAAGTGTCCGGTGATTCATAGGTGCTGGGGGTTCTGAGGATGATGTGAAAGGGGCTGGGGGATGTCCACAACAGCTGAAACTGGTGCTGTATCTCCCTCAGGGCCACGAACCCCCACATACCAGCCTAGTCTCCCATGGTCAGACTCCATGATTTTCACCAGAGTCAACCCATGCCCAATTCATGGGCCAGAAGGGCCGCAGAACTAACCTCTCTGGTGCTGGGACTCAGTGACTGACTATGGGAAATGACAGATAAAGATGAGAGGTGGTGGACATGCATCCCAGTTCCCTTGGCTCTCAAAGGCACATCTCTAAGGCATATGTTCTACACTGACATCTGTCACTTCCAGTGATGACAAGGTCTGTACCGTGGTTTGGATGTATCCTCTAAAACTTCCGTGTTTAATTCATAATTACTGGTGTTTGGGGATGAGGTCTTCAGGAAGCCATCAGAACCAGATGAACTCAGGTCCTTGCAAAGGCATCAATGGCTTCCCAAGGATGAGATCCCCGAGCTAACACTTAGTCTCTCTCACCATGTGATCCCCCACCATGTTATGATGCAGCATGAAGACCCTCACTGTATGTGGGCACCAAGCTCCTGAACTTCTAGTCTTCAGAAGGGCAAGCTAACGGAACTTCTCTTCTTTCTAAGCTAGCCAGTCTGTGGTAATCTGTTACAGCATCAGAAATTCCATCTGGCCCTATCTCATAGCCTCACCCCTTTCCTAGGGTTTCTGGGATCTCCTCCCTAGTCAACCATCTGCCTTAAAGTACTCATCACAAGGTCTGTTTCTGAGAAAACAACCTCAGAGACTGTGCATCTGAGCCATGGTGGGTGTTTGCTACTGCTGGACCGTGCTGGCCCAGCTGGCTGGCGGGGCACTAAACACACAAACCCCTAGACAGTGCCCCCACTCTCTCTTTAGGAGACTGATGTGCAGTCAGGTGTAGAAGTCCTGGTGTGGTTTATTGCAAGCCCATATTCAAATATTTAACAATGGGCGCAGTACAGGAATCTACCAATCAGAGCAGACGCTGGCCATAAACAACGGAGCTCTGAGCGCTGCCGGTAAGTCAGCCTGGTTTATGGCTCCCGCTTTAGATGCAGAGGGGGACCGCTCCAGGTCTGGCATGATTTAATGGCTCAGACTCAGGCCTCCTGGCTCAATCAGTGTAGCCAGGGGACTTTCTGCACTTGGCCTCCCATCCTACCGAGCCAGCCATCTCCAGTCTGTGCTGAGCCAGGCTGGGACTCTGCCTAACCTCAGGGTGGAAGGACTTTAAAGACGGAGTCCTCATGGCAAACCCACGTCCATAGCAGTTTTCATGATGGTCAAGAGGTCAAGCAGCCCAAGGAGCCGTGGGTGGATGGATGGATGGATGGGTGGATGGATAGATAGATAAGCAAAACACAGCCTAGGCAGCCAATGGATCATCGAGTTCTGAGAAGGAAGGAGGTGCTGACGCCTGCTACAACATGGATGAACCTTGAGATGCTGTGCTAAATGAAATAAGCTACTCGCACAGTGACAAACAGTGCACAAGCCTACATCTTGCAAGTACCTCATGAAATAGAATGTTGATGTTCAGAGGCTGGGAAGAACAGAGGAGGGCAATTTACTGTTTTACGGGCACAGAGTTGAGAGTTTCAAGACCAGGGGTGTCCTGGAGACTACTTACAATCTACCAAACCGCAGTCTTACGCTGACGCGGGGATAAATTCTATGCTGTGCGTATTTTAAATTTAAAATTTTTTCTTCTTCTGTTTTTCCTGTGTGTGTGTGTGTATACATATTTGCATGTGTGAGGACACATGTGGACATGGGTGCACATGGGTGCCCTGTATGTTGGAAGCCTGTGGTTGATAACAGGAATCATCCTCCGTCTCTCTTCCACCTCATTGGAGGAGGCGGAGTCTGTCGATCAAACCCGGAACTCTCAGATATGGCTAGTCTCACTTTACTGAGGACGCAGTCTCGGACTTCTGAGGCTAGAATTGCAAGAAGGCCGCCGTGCCTACCTGGCATGGGGTTCCGGGGATCCGAACTCAGGACCTCATGCTTATGCAACGAGTGCTCAAATCACTGAGCCATCTGCCCAGCTCACAAGGTTTTAAAGGTAAATAAATAAATCAGATTATCCCAAGGCTCTGGTGATCTTCCCCAATAGGACAGATACCAATGGGTCAACGCTGACTTGCCTGAATTGCCTTCGACTGCTCTTGAGTGGGTCAAGTTTATGGCCATGCTTCAGCTGGGACCATTGCCACCTGAAGTCACCCATGCCCAGGCTCCATGTTCACCTCCCAGCAATAGTTGACCTCTCAGGGCCTTCCTCAAATGTTCTGTCATCCAGTGTATCCACCCAAAAGGACGCCAGGTCTCTGTCCTCACAGTGCCCCATCTCTGAGTGTTCATCTGTCTTGTTGGCTGCCAATCTCCAGCACATTCACTCCTACCAGCTCTGGGGGAAGCAGCAAACCTGGCTGTCCCATTCCCTACCCCTGCTAAGCAACTGGATTGCCGCGTCACTCAACAGAACCTTGAGTCCTGCCGCCGCATTCAGGAAAGGTGAGGAGAGGAAGAGTCCCCGCTGGACCTTCAAGCCATGGTGAGAAGTGAGGACAGTCAGATACTGATTACTACACTAATGGGCAGGATAGCACAAGGCTAATCACACCTAATAAAGCCCAAATCAGCAGCACTTGACCTGGGATGCTGGAACTGATGCCCGCATAGCTGGGAAGCTAGTCTCCTACATGCTGGCCTTGGATTCTCTCCTAAGGGCTGCGTAATCCCTCCTGGCAGTCAAGTGTCCTGCTCTGGGACAGTGTAGCCTGTCTTAGGGGTAGGGATTCCCTGAGCAGGCAGCTAAGGGCTATTAGGAAGCACAGAGCTGGGGACATGTCCTCTACTGTGGCCTCAGCCCTCAGCAAGCCAGTCGCTTCTGCCTTCCAGGCAAGGGGCGGACAATCACAGCTTCCCGAGTCCCCGCTGGGTTCCTGCTGATGGCCCAGATGACTGTTATTACTGTTATTGTTGTTATCTGCACCAGAAGGGAAGGGCTGCAGATCTCTGCCTGCCTGGTGAGGGGAGGGGCAGAAAGTCAAGTTGGTGGCAAGCTGCAAAAGCCTTTAAGGTTTTAGCTGAGGAGAAGGCTGCAATCCACGCAGGGGCTGTGGAATGAACACGGGGTGTGAATGTACTCTGCCTTGTCGAAGCAATGTCTAGAAACCTATCTGTGATTGTCCCCACAGCATTCAGAGTAACTTTTCTCATCATGTTCAATGCTTTCCCAAGCCATAAAACCCTCCCACCCCCGCCCCAGCCAATCACATTTCCATTGCACTGTGGGTCAGTCTACCAGGCTACTTGCCAACCTTCTTGAGCACACTGTGGCCCACATGCCCCACTACATGCCTCTGAGATCTCACACAGCTTCCATATACCCCAAGCTGCCTCTCTGCCTCTCTGCCATCTGCCTCTCTGGCTCTGTGCTCCCAGATCCATTGCTCTCATCTCTGTACAGCAAGCAACAGGTCATCACCCTTGAATGTAAAGACCGATGCTCTAGGACAGGTTGGCAAGGCCCCTTCAATCCCTCAGAACTCCCCCTTCAACTACTGCAGCCCTAGAGGCCAGCGAGCTATCCCCATCCAGCCCTTTCCCATGCAGACATTACTAATCAACCACTATCTACTATAGTCAACTACAGAACCCTTCCCAACACTGGGCTCCACGCACTCACTATAATCAACCTTAAAAGACATATGAAAGCCAATCCCTTGCAATCTGTGACCTGCAATGACTTTACATCAGCTGTTACCCATTGTCTCTCCCCATCCAGGGACCAAGGATCTAGCTATCTGCCCTTACCAGGCTCAGAAAGAACAGAGTCAGGCTAAGAGTACAGAGGTCACTTCAGAAACGGGGACCAATTATGGCGAAAGCAGAGGCCACACACACACACACACACACACACACACACACACACCCTGCTTACCTCGAAGAGGGAAGAGCAAGCTGGGAAGTTAATCTGAATGATGCTCGGCTGAGGCTATGCAGCCACAATTCCAGGGCCATGGGTTATAGCGAGGGCCTTCTGAGAATAAGTGTGTACTTGTGCCACTAGTGACCAACAGAGCTGCACTAACACCCGCCCCCTACCCTACACACACCCTACACACACAAATAGGAACCCAGCCTGCTCCCTGACTGGCCTTGGTCTCTGGTAGAGCCACAGCTGCTGCTCCCCATCTCCTGGGTCGGGACACCCCTCAGAGCCAGCTGGCCTTGCAGCTTGTAATCTCATTTGTCTCCCTCGGGGATCAGACAGCCTGTTAAGTGACTTCACGCATTTGTCTTAGCTTCCCCTCCCCTCCCCCGCCACAGTCAGCCTCCCTCTCTGCTCACCTCTGGAATCCTGAACTTGGTTTGACCTCAGGGCCTTTATCTTATTCTAAGACCTATCTCTACCCACCTGGGAAGCTGAGGTAGCCTGCGCACACCCTGCAGTCCCCAGCAGAAATCCTCACCTGGGGGGGGGGAGAACCAGTCCTGTGTCTAGAGCCCTCCCCCACACCCCCCCACACCCTGGCCAGGCCACCTCCACTCCCAGAAGCAGCTCTCCTGAAACTGCCTGCACCAGTCAGGATAGACTCACTTGCTGTCTAAGGGAAGAAGGCGTGCACACATCCGGCATTGTACTCAAGAGTCACTTACTTCTAAGATAGCCCTGCATAGAAGAGTCATACCTGCTACACAGGTAAGAAAACCAAGGCTCAGGGGGGCAAAGTGATCTGTCTTCAGGGGAGTGAGGGCTTGGATTCAGGACACAAGGCCCAGTTAATGTTTTGGGAGCAGGGCTGTCTCCAGGATTCCCTGCATTCAGACAGAGCCAGCAGGGGATAGAATTCACCTGGATGCTCTGGTTCTCTCTCAGCCACTCACTGGGAAAGGTGCTTACCTCTCTGAGCGGCTCCTCCTTCACCAACACCAGGGGGGGACCTGGAGTCAGTGACCAAACCATAGTGGTCCTTGGGGAGAACAGAACCCAAGCGTGATGTTGAGAAGTCACCTGCCCAGAACAGGCCCAGGGTGCCCTGTGGAAGAGGGCGAGGTGGGCTGCCTCACAGCTTAACAAGGAAAAGACTTTGAATGGAATACCTGACTCCAGTTGGGGCTCTTGACACCTGCCACACATTCCAATTCTTGATGGGGCCCAAGAAACCCCCAAAGGAAACAGGGCTGGGCAGCTCAGTGACAAGACCACTGACTCTCAGATTGGTCCCCAGGCTCCAGTGTACTTTTTACTACAGCACATTATGGTCAGAGCCAGTTGACATGCCTACCCTATTTTGCTCTGTTGGCCACTTCTCATGCCATGTCAACACAGGTCCTTGACACTGGAAAACAGACCCCATGGGTGACCCTCCCCTATTTTAAAGGTGCAACCCCTGGCTGCCAGGGGAACAGGGAAACGGGGCTCTCTTTTCTTCTTGTCCAGAACCAGCAGGCAGAGCATGAGATGATCATGAAGTAATGCTAGAATGTTCTGTCTGACCTTCTCAAGTCCTTGCAGTTCCAAGGCCCTCGGGAATGTGTGTAGGGGATGGGGGGATGGAGTCCTTT
Source organism: Peromyscus nudipes (assembly GCA_902168325.1). Classification (NCBI taxonomy): domain Eukaryota; kingdom Metazoa; phylum Chordata; class Mammalia; order Rodentia; family Cricetidae; genus Peromyscus; species Peromyscus nudipes. Next base: position 21,283 of record CABHPH010162252.1, on the reverse strand, counting down.
CTTAAGGCCAGAGAGCCAAGCAGTAGTTACCAGATTTAATAACAATGATAAGAGTGGGCTATTTTTCCCCTTCTCCTGAAACTTTTCAATTCATTGAACTGTTCAATTAACTTTACAAAAGGAAATGTGGAAAAATGATGGCAAATTGAACTTGACATTATCATTAAAATAAACAGAGCACTGCGGGGCCCCGTTAAAGGCTGGCAAAGACAGTCTAAACACGGGTGGCAGGTTCAAGCTGGCTCTTGCCTGCTCAGAGGCTACCCTGCTGATGCCCTGCTACCAGGAGCTCAGGACAGAGTCTCCACTCACAGTCCCCACACTTAGGATCAAGGCTGGCCATGGGACCCTCACTGATACCCCTAAATGTGACCATCAGAGAGGGTGTCCAGGGCTAGGTGGATTCTGGAGCCCCACCCTCCAAGCACTGGGTCAAACCTGAGTCTATGATGAAGTCTAGCCTATCAGTCAGCAGTTGGTTCCAGACTCACTGTCATATCAAAACCACCTAGAGTCAAATAAGGCCAATGTATGTCCCACAGCTCTAAGGGTAGCTTCATAGTCTGGGGCAAGGAGTCAGATGCCCAGGAAGCACTTCCACTGAGGAGCTGTGCTGGGGGCCACAGCCTTAAATGGCGTTTTCATTTTTCCCATGGGGAGGCCGGGCACCTCTACACTCTCAACCTTGTGGATGGGTCTCTGGCCATAGTAGGGCACGCAGACCAATCCACAGGCATGCAAAAATATATATGTGTGTAATATGTGTCTGTGTGCATGTGGGCATGTGTGTTTGTGTGTGTAATCTGTGATCTTTATTGTGTCCAAAGTTTTCCAAATCACTTGGCTTTAAGGCAGCAAATCTTGACCTGATTCCATTTTTGCATCACCTGGGGAGTGTTTGCAAGTGAGGTAACCCAGGCCCCACCTGCCAACGGACTAGTGCATTAGCCCCTGGGTGACTCCCTCAGGGTAACACAAAGGCTTTCCAAGTGCCACAAGCCTCAGACTCACAGGAGCGTGTGTTTAGAGCAAACTAGTGGTTTTTGTAGAGCGTCTGGATGCATCTCTAACTAACTCCCAGGTGGTACTAAGGCTGCTGCTGGTCCTGGACCATGACTCTAAGAACCCCTGGGTTACAGCTCTCATGGGCCGAAGACTGGGTTGTTTCAACTCCTTCTTGGAGGCGATTTGGTTCTTGGAAATGTATACCTTACAATATGGCTTCCTAGACCTTTGCTCTTCAGCCTCAGCTTCTTATCAACTCTCCACAGCAGACGAGACAAGACGTGTGCATCCAGATGCAGGTAAGATACCTCCCCCAACCCCTCCCCTGCTGGAGAACCAGAGGAAGGCCCCCCAGAAATCACCTCGTTTCAGAGGAGACTCGTAATTACCCACGATGATCACAGAACCATTCATTCTGCCCTAAAATTAATACATCACGTTGAGAATGATCTCGCACTAATTTATCACAAGATTTATGAAACTTGCACTTTTTCTAATGAGATTTATGCAAATGCCGCTCTTGCCGCTGTTTGTGTTTTTAAAAGTTTTGACAGGGAAGAGAAGGTCCAGTGCAGTTGGAGGTGGTCTTGCCCTGACTCAAGGGCTCTGACATGGGGGTGGGGACTCCACAGCCACTGGTGTCCTTTGAGACGACCTTAGAAGAAGGGATTTCTTGTCCACGTAAATCTTGGGAAAGCTGTATCTTCTCCAGCCCCCACCCCTTAACATTGAGTCTTAGTGTAACAGTGGTTCTGAGAAGTCCTGCAGGGAAGAATCCTTGGGCCAACCCCGGCACACCCTTTGTCCACCTGTGCTTGGGCCCCCATCCTGGATCAGTTCCTTTGCTGCTCAGGTGAGGATCTTTACAGGTGGGAAGCTGAGTCTCTCACCCGATGGGGGTGGGGGCTTCGGGGTGCTCAGACTCGACAAAGAGCTACAGCTCTGAGCATCCTCAGGTGATGGCGGAGCCCATGTAGCAAAGCAGGCACCCAGGACACAAGAGGGAAGGTGGCATTCCCTCTGGGGTACTGTCCCTGTGCATGCAGGAGTTTGGCATGTCGCAGGAGTTTGGCTTATCACAGGAGTTGATATGCCCTTGGATCCTCACTCACCTCACCCTAGTCCTGACTTCGCCATATTTATTAAGCATCTACCATATGCCCAGCACTCTGTTAAACACTATGCACAAACCACCTCATCTAGGACTTAACCTCAAACATGAGACGGACACACTCCCACACTCAGAGAAAGGAGACAGATTTAGCAACTTGCCCAGGATCACACAGCTAGGAAGAGGTGGAGTCAGGATTCAAACCAAGGCCGAGCTGATCCTGAAGACAATGTTCTTATCCAGTCTGAGCCCAAATGACTGTGCAGTTATCCAAAACATAGATTAAAGCAGGACAGTAAAGCGAAGTGTGGATAGTGGCACATGTCTGAATCCCAGGACCTCGGAATTGTGAATTCAAGGTTAACCTGTACTATATAGTGAGCCCCTGCCTTGACAAAAACAGAGTGGGGGGTATAACTAACTAGTTATAGAGCACTAGCTGAGCATGTGCCAGGCTCTGGATTTGATTCCTGGCACCATAATAAGTAAACCAACAAACAGATAAATTTTAAAAAAGGCATGTATGTAGGAAACGATCTTCAAAGGCCTCTGAATGACTAAAAGTCCAACAACCAAATACATACATGACATTCCAAGTTCATACAAAGGAAAGGTCTGGTCAGGCCCTTACTCAGAGACAATGTGTTTGCATTTGCGTACTGACGAAGTTGGTTCCTAGGTGTTTTCTTAATCACTCCAAGACGTAACACAGACAATAAAGGAAGCAAATGAATCTGCTCTGATCCCCACAAAAGGGAAAAAAAAATCAAAGGTTCTCTGAAAACTAAGAACTCACCCTGTTCTGTCCCTTCCCTCAGTCCTGTCAGGGACAGAGAGCATCACTAGAGGATGCTGCTCAGGGTGATGTGTTCAATGATGTGCCCAGGAAGGGCTGAAGGATGAGTCACCCCAACGTGAGAAGGCAGGTACATATATAATAGATCTTATGAATATTCCATGCAAGTCATTATAATTAAAAAAAGATTTCGTGCTTAAAGGAATGCTTCCAAAAGTGTATTTCACGAATCATTAATTCCCTGGGAGGCTCACGGGTACTCCATGAGAAAAAAAAAATGTTCCTTGGTCAAAAAGATGTAGAGAACATTGCATTAGAAAAATAACCTGGGGCCGGTGAGATAGCTCAAGCGGGCTTGCTGCCAAGCCTGGCGACCCGAGTTTGATCCCCAGGATCCACACAGTGGAAGGAGACAACCAGTTCTTAAAGGCTGTCCCCCGACCTCCACGTAAGCACCATAGCATTGTGTGCTCTCCTTCCCATAAATAAACATTGTAAAGGATTTTAATGAAAAATCATCTAAATAGGATTCTTCCCTGCAGGATTTCTCAGAACCACTATTACACTAATACTCAATGTTAAGGGGTGGGGGCTGGAGAAGATACAGCATTCCCAAGATTTACGTGGACAAGAAAGCCTTGTGGTATAAGAAAGATGGCCTGAGAAAAGATTGGGCCAGAAGCTTCCCTGACTATATGACTTCAGGCATATCTTTTCTTAGAATGAATGCATCAGGGGCAGGGCTGAATTAGACAAAGGAGTGGTTGGACAAATGAGTTGAAGGATTGATGGATGGGTGGGTGAATGAGTGAATGGGTAGATGGATGGGTGTAAGAGTGGTTGGATGCATGGAGGAAAGGGTAGATGGATGGATTCATGGATGGGTGGGTGGGAGGTGGTTCGTGGATGGATGGGTAGATGTATAGATGAGTAGAAGAATGGATGGATGGGAATGGGTAGGCAAATGGGTAGATGGGTGAATGAGTGATGGGTAGATGAGTAGGTACATGGGTGAATAGGTGGATGGGTAGGCAAATGGGTAGATGGTGAATGAGTAGGAGGACGGGTAGATAAACAGATAGATGGGTGGGTGGGTGGCTGGATAAGAAGGTGAACAGATGAGTAAAGGAAGAAATGCACCTCTTTTCTCATCCCAGGAGTGCATCAGAACCTCTACCATGGGGGGACAGTGAGTGGAGACTCAGTGACCATTCCCAAGATGTCTCCCTACCAGGTGACCACTCCCTGTTTCGTGACTTGGAAACCTGGGCCCTCGAGCTAGGTGGCAGGTGGGGGCAGGCTAGAGTTGCTGTTTTACTCAAGCCAAACCCTGAGTATCTAGAACCAGATCACGCTAAGTCTGTGCTTGAGGCCCAAGCACAGCCCTGGCCATCAATCCCAGGTCTCCCGAGCCTCCAGACCTCCACACCAAGCAGCCTCTCCAACAGCCATACTATCTCAACAGAGGAAGAGACCACACTTGGGTGTAGTTGGGCCTAGCTTCCACTCCTGGCCTGTCTGTGCAGCTTGCACGAGGTGTACCATGCCACTGGCCTTGTTCCTGTCTTGGAAGCTGCAACGGAAAATGCCAGAGTAACAGACATAATGCTCCAGTATCCAGTATATCCAGAGGGGCCTTCTCTTGTGTATGTTTGAATGAATCCATGCATGTATGTATGAAGGGTACGCTTGCCTAGGCAGGCACATGTTAGGGTCAGAGGTTGAAACCAGGATTTCTTTTCAATCACTCCCCTGCCTTAGAGTCCAGAGCCAGGAACAAGACCTCTGCTCCTCAGTGTTGGGGTTACAGACACATGTTACCATGCCCAGCTTGGGTGCTGGGAATCCAAATTTAGGTCTTCCTGCTTGCATAGGAGGGGCTAAGGGAGAAAGCAGGAACCAGCTTTCCTGGCACCTCGGCCACCCGGTGTCTGGCTCACTGGCCGTTCCTGAATGATGTATACTTCCTTTTTAGGCTGAGGACAATTTCTGAAACCCTTTTCCATTGGAGTTCATCTCCATCCTTCTGGCACCATGCAGATCTGGGAACTCTAAGGCCCCACACCAAGGAATAACTGTGCGTATGGTTGGGCAGGAGACTGAGACAGGGAAATGGAAGGCTGAGGTCTCTTTGCCACTGAACACAAAACTACTTAGAGATGCCCTTCACCTTGGCATCCATACGCATCCCCATGGGGTTCAGTACTCTGGTTCTCTCACCATGGTGCCTCACTGCTCTGAAACCAGAGTTCCACAATAGGGTTAGTTCTAACCATGGGGCTCCGGGCTTGCTGTGGCCCCACTCTTGGAATGTCTTCCCTTTTCAGTCATCTCCTGAAGCCTGGGGCTGCCTCAAGGGGCTGCCTCAAAGCTCTTTGTCTTCCCCTGCAGGCAGCATGGAGCATTATTGCCCACAGTGACATCCCCTCCCCACCCCTGCCCATAAGAGTAGGTTCTTGGGAAAACAATCTTCCTTCACCTGTTAGGTGTATGCAGGAAGCATTGGCTACTTGGACACCCTTCTGCCATGTGACATCCTTGAACACTGATCCTGTGTGACTCTCCTGGACACTGCTCCTGACATGTGACACCCTCTTCCATATTATGATGCAGAGAGAAGACTCTGCTAGAGGTGGATGCTCCATCTTAAACTCCCTATCCTCCCGAATGGTGAGAAATAAACTTCTGTGCTTTATAAATGACCCAGTCTCAGGCAGGCTATTGTAGCAACACAAGCCAGACCAAGATGGTGAGTGACCTTGCATCTGTCACCTTGCTTCTTGGTCCTTCATTTTCCTCCTCTGTAAAAAAAAAAGTGGTGGACGGGTTGCTGTGAGGACCATGCATAAAGCATCTGAAGAGCATCTAGCACATAAGTCTGTATTCAACAAGTGTTGATTATTAATATCATTCTCAAAGTAAACCATAAAGATTTCGCTGCAGCTTTTCCTGAATATGGGCTCTTCCTAATGAGCCCATATCATGTGACTTTGGCTGCCTGAGCAGTCGATCAGATAGCTTTGGGAGTCACTTGACCTCTCTGGGCCCCTGTGATATGATGAAATTCCATTTACCAGCTCGTCCGCCTGTCATTCTCTCCCTGCTTGGTCATTCACTCCTCAATTAACATGAATGAAGCATCTGCCGGATGGCTTCAGTGTGTGTGTCAGGCAGAAAAAGCAACAGGGAGACTCAACAAAAGTACTAAATAGGAGAGGCCAGAGAGATGGCTCAGGGGTTAAGAGACCTTGCTGCTCCTGCAGAGGACCCAGGTTCAGTTTCCAGCACCCTCATGGTGGTTCACAACCAACTGTAACTCTAATTCCAGGGGCCCACTGCCCCCTTCTGGACTCTTCAGGAACTGCATGCACATGGTGTGCAGGTATACATGCAGGCAAAACACTCATATACGTAAAATAAAAATAAATACTCTTTTAAAGTTCTGAATGGAGTTTAGAGGGAGGGGATTCCCTGCTCTCAAATGGACCTCCATTTAAACGGTCTTGAGTTCTGATCTGGTACTGCATGAGATGGAGGCACCTGAATCAGGCCAAAAGCTCAAAACAATCAAGTAAGATATTTCATTGAGATAAATGAGTTGATAAGAAAAATGAGGAAGGTTGTATTAGTTATGTCCCTTGCCCTGCTACCTGACAAGAGCCTGCTGAAGGGAGGAGCTGTTTAAGAAGGGACACAGTCCATCATGAGGAGAAGGCGTGGAGGCAGGAGCGGGAGGCAGCTGGTCACATTGTGTCCACAGTCAGGAAACAGAGCATGAGCAGGAAGTAGGGCCAGGCTACAGAGCATCATTCATGGCCCGCCCCTAGTGACCAGTTCCTCCAGCCAGGGGTCATCTCCTAAAAGCTTCCAAAACAGCACCATCAGCTGGGGGACCAAGTGTTCACACATATGCCACTATGGAGGACATTTCCCATTCAAACCGCAGCCAACACTTGGGACAAATACTGTGTAAGGAAAGATGTATAGAGAGGATGGGCCATTTCCTGAACTGACCAGCCTGAGCAGATGTATTTCACAAAGCCTCTTGGCTGATGCATAAGTGATCAGAAAGAGCATTTAGAAGCACAGGAGGAGAACATAGGCTGTTTTCACATGAGATGGGAAGGAGAGGGGGGAAAGAGGCTGAGGTGAGGCTGATACCGACCAAGGGAGCAATTCTACCCAGGGCTTGCTTGGTGAACCAGTGAGTTTCCCCTGGTTATGCACAGGAATGTGGGTTTCAGGCCGGGCTGTTTACTGAGCATGGGGAACTTACTGGCAGCTACTCCACTGAAGAATACCTTCCCCAAGCAATTTTTAATCTAGCTCTCACCAGGGCCAACCAGGATAACTGAGGTGGCAAAACATTCACACCAGAGACCAATGAAGACCATGTTATTATGGAACCATGCTGAACTCCAGGACCCACATGGTTGCTGCCATTTTGGAAGGAAAACAGCCATGGTTACCTGCAAGAGATTTTCACAAGACCAGGCCCACTCACATCCTCAAGGCAAGTGTGCATGAGGCCCCTCCCCTCCCCAAGGATGGTACAAGTGATTAAAAATTGCTTGGGGGCGGTATTCTTCAGCGGAGTAGCTGCCGGTAAGTTTCCCCATGCTCAGTAAACAGCCCTGTACCCACATTCCTATGAGTAACCATGGGATACTCACTGGTTCACCAAGCAAGACCTGGGTAGAAATGCTCCCTTGGTCAGTCACTGGTCTCTAACTGGATGCTTCCTTTGAAACATTATCCTAAGTAGTCTTATCAATAAAAATCCAGAGTCAAATATTGGAGTAATAACCTGAAAGATCAGAAAAGCAGAGCAGCAGCCTTACCTCTACGAATCCTCAGACCAAAAGGGTAGCTAGTTCAGTCAATAGAGCATGAGACTCTTAATCTTAGGGTCATGGGTTCAAGCCCCACATTGGGCACCAGATGAAATGTGATCCTAATTAGTCTACAAATCCTCAGACAGAAAGGGGGCTGAGACCCTGTCTCCACCCGCCTTATATTCTTGTCTCCACCTCTCGATTGTTCTGGGATTAAAAGCGCGAGCCTCCCAAGTACTGAGATCAAAGGCATAAGCCTCTCAAGTGCTGGGATCAAAGGCGTGAGCCTCCCAAATGCTGGGATTAAAGATGTGAGCCACCACCATCTGGCTTCTATGGTTAACTAGTGGCTAGCTCCAAACTCTGATCTCCAGGCAAGCTTTATTTGTCAGAACACAAACAAAATATCACACAACATTCCTTAGGTCTTACCTCCTGAGAACTGCTGCGTGTAGTTTCAAGTGTATCCTTCTGGAGATGTGTTTATGTTATGCATAGATAAATGAACATGAAAATGTGTGCATCTGCATACATGCAATTGTGTACATACTTCTATACACTGTGTTTCTATGAGTGGCATGGTGGTCTAGTGTCCTCTGCTGACTATCTCTGACTGCAGATTTTAGAGATGCAAGACATGGTGTATGAACTAGGGCTGGGAGGACCATCCTGAGGAGATGAGGGAGGACTAGTTCTGCTAACAGGGAGGATACACATCACAATTCTCACCCAAGTTCACCCCTCCTCACTAGCCACAGTCTGTACCCAATGAGTGGTTGGAAGGGCAGAAGACCTGACTCCCTGATTTTCCCCACCCCAGGCCTCCCCAGAGGATCAGCTGACAGCCTTGTTGCAGCTGTCTCATGGCTCCACTCCCGCGTCTGCTCAGTCTTGCCGCCCTTGCTCTGGTACACCCCACCCCTCTTGATCCTCACCTCAGAGCATCTTTCTAGACAGCCTGGGTTAAGATGTGGTCCAAGGGTCACGGCTGGAGTGGACATAACAACAGGTCAAAAACTGTCTATCTGTATTCCTGATCACTATGGATGGAGACTGTGTCCTGAGCTTATTTTGGGGGTGCAAAACGAAGACTGTGGCACAGGCCCCACTCTGTTGAAGGCTGGCACAAACTGCCCGAGGAAACCTTTAGATCAAGGAGATCATTGTAAAGCATGCTGCCTGTACCGGAGCCTCTGTCCTTCGGCATCACACATACTCCTGCTTGGTGCTCACCTGACCAGTGCTGTAAAAACACTGCACCCACCCCTCTGCCCATCTTTTCCCTCTGAACTCCAGCCCCTCCTCCAGGAAGCCTTCCATGATAATCCCCGCCTCTTCCATTCCCCTCTCCTCTGTACTCTCAGAAGCACTGGGTCTCCACCACACAAAATGCTCGTCTAGTGATTCCTGCCAAAATGTCTCTTGAGGAGGGGGACATGTAGCTCTCCTGACAAAGCCCCAAAGAAGCGACCCCAAAGGTGATGCTAATTCAAAACCTTGTATTTAATAGTCTACTCATTCATTCATTCATTCATTCATTCATTCATTCATCCAAGGTATTTTCACTGAGAATCTAATAGTGACAAGACAGGTGTGACTGGTCTTTAATGAGCTCAGGGTTGTTTCGAAAATCAATGCAAACTCTGAATTATATTCTATAGTATAGTTACATTGACTTTAAAATAGGTTTTCCATCTCGCTATCAAATAACATTTATCCTCTAGGAACATGGACCAGGCTTAATTGTGGCTTCATGGGTGCCAGTTTGGTCCAAGAACCTCAGCATAAGACACAAAAATGGCACCCCCTGTTGGCTCAGCCGTGGAATCAGGACGTCTTGAGAACAGGATGCCAGCTGAGAGCCAAGGAGCTCCCAGGCCTGACCCTGCCCAGCAGCCACACCACACTCTGATGCTGTGCATTTGATTCGACAGTGTGGGAGCTTTTAGGCAAAGGAGGACTACCTCCCAGCCTCAGCAGATAGACGGGGCTGTGGGCAAGCCTCCTAGCATATCACAGCCAATGGGGTGGCAGGA